>JAHZMZ010002677.1:0-25644 GCA_027743805.1 Lepidocyrtoides sp. E14 | reverse complement strand
GTGTACGCGTGAAGCATCCACGGGAGAACTTAACTATCATCTTCTAAATAATGTTTATTAAATTGTTACATCTGCTCCGTGTATCGTCGTTCACGAAACTACCTTAATAATAATAATATTATTGACACGTGTGTGTATGCTATCGAATGTAAAGTACTAGCGTAACAGGGTGTAGATATTTGTAGTGAATCTTTACTACTTAAATTCATACAGCTAATTAAACTTGGACCTACGTACGTAACTACAGTTTAAATTATATACGATACTCTTACAGTTGTATTTAAAATACTAAACACTTTACCTTTGGTAAGTGTACAAATTGTATTGTCCATCGTTTATGTTTGCAACAAAGTTACTGTTTTCCTTATATTTATTGCAGTTGGCAGATTTCATCGTAGATTTTCATTAAAAAAATCTTTTTTAAATATATAATAATACTTTCAATAGTCGTAGAGTCAACATAAAGCTTAATGGTACCTATTTTAGTATGAATTCCCCCATAAATATTTATATATTGTATTACTGTGTATATCAATTTTTTCCAATATTATTGATGATTGTAATTGTGATACGGATCAAATAATATGTATTTGTGACAATTGAGTTTTTGTGGATATGATTATTTATGATAAATGTGTTTTTTAACATGCAAGTACATATTATGTTTAATATTAAAGTTATGTACGTATATCTGTATTTGTTTTTTTACTGTTTAGTAAATCGGCAAATAATGTTTTCCAACAACGTTTTGGAAACTGAAGAATTGAGTGATCGTTAGGAGCAGAATTAGAATTTGGAAATGGGGGTGTATGGTGTCATGTGATTGTTGGTATTCTTAATGAGAGTATGAAAAATGATTGGAATAACATTTATTCAGAATCCACTTAAAAATTTTGTTAAATAATTAACTAAAAAATAATGTATAAAAGTGTTCTACGACGAGGGACGACCGGAAAGAAGCAACCGAATCACAGACAGGACGATGAAATAGGACGACATAGGAATGAAGACTAGATAATGGGCAGTGAGGATGGAGGCCCCATTGGTTACCTTGTCCCTCCTCGTTCTTCCCTTATCCACTACGTGGATTTTCCAACCGAGGTTGTTGTGTGTATAGCACTGTAATTTAGAATTTTAAATGTTATGTTTATACTGTTGCGTTTCCCAGTTGTCACAGAGCATGCATTACTGATCACTGATTATTATTACCTGATAGTAGAGCGTGTCTGGTGCGTCCTGTGGCACGTTCCACGTGAGCAAGGCGGGTCGCCCATCTTGACAGCTCAAAGCAAGTGTCTCCTGATATTCCTCAAAGGAGTCAGACTTGGCAGACATGTCAACCGTCTTGTGCTCCCATTCGCAATACCTTCCAGCTGTGAAAAATATTAATACTTTAGGGTAAAATTTGGAAATTATTGAAATATACAAGAAGATTGACAATATATTTATCAAAAGCACAGTCAAACATTTGCATTAAGTATCCTCAGTGCTGATTCAGCAGCACTTTCCTGGCAGCATGACTTTTTTTTACCATTTTCCTTTTTGCAACTGATTTCCAGTCAGCATTAACGAACAGCTTTTGTAAGGATATAGTATTGATGATTAAATGGGGAGTGAATTATTGATATAAAAATCGTAGTATGAGCACATGCATTTATTTCAAGCCTTCATTTACGCTGTACAATTCTTCAGTTTTTAAATCATTCTCAATCCACTTCATGACAATTTACTGTACCTACCTGCTTGTGGGAATGGATAGCCGGAAGTGTCAAAACCTACTCCAGCAAATACATTTTGCTTAGATCTTTCAGATTCACTCTTTTGGCCATAGCCTCCTTCCGCACTGTCTGTGATGTAGAATGGATGGTATTGACTGGGATTTTTGCTGTCATCCCCTTTGATAGAGATAAAGTGTACCATATACATAAATTATTGCTTTATATATATGGGAGAGGAATGAGAGGATAGAATATAGAATGCACTTTGTTTCATTGCCAACTTTTATTTTTACCTCCTTCTACCCAAAAATGATAGGTTTCTCCACGCTCAACGTAGATCTCCGGAATCAGTTGATCATTCAAGTACCAGCAAATTCCCCATGATGGATTTCCTGTAAAAACGTGGAGGCAAAAGTGAGTCAACAACGGTTCAGTGTAGATGAAAATTTATATTATCATGATGATGTACACTATTGCCTGGATTAGGCTTTCTCATGTAGGCAATGGGAGGTCACAAATAGAAACCAAAGCAAAAAATCATACTTTTTTAAACATGAACGAGTATCGTGGAAAGACGGTAGTTTAAAAAAATGTTTGAGTCGGTGCACCAACAGTTTATCAAAATTACATAAAGTTTTCTTTTCTTTTTCATTGAATTTGGTTCCGTTCAAACATGTTTTTTTTACATATTTGGAAGACATGAAATTTACTCGTGATTTGGAAAATGTTACTGTACCGTAGTGATCGGTTCGAAAAATTCCTGGATTCTTTTCTGTTATCCAGAAAGCAGCACAATAAGGCAATATCAAAGACAGTGTCATTTATAAGCCTTTTAAAGAACGTAATAATTGTTCTTTGATCAATATTCGTACCTGTGATTGCGGTATATCCACGCTTTCCACCCGTTGGTCCGATTCTAGCGGTGAAATTTGTAACGCCTTCAATAATTATTGGAGGCCACGGTTGAACTCGTGGACCAGCACCTCCTACAACATCGTCAATGATGGTCAGACAAGAATGATCTCCTTTCCCTTTGGGAGTTATCCGAATGTCCTCTGTAAATTTATGTTCATTCAGAACAGATATGCATTTATTTTGTACTTTAAGAGCATTATAGCTTCAAATATGAATCACAATATACCGTATGGTGCAGTTCTTTGTGCATTATGATAAGTAACTTGATGATGATGATGGTGATGACGCCCTGATTAATTAGATTATATTATGGCGCAGCATGTGGAATATTTACAATTAGTTAGTGCTTTACGTTTTAGAAAGACAGGTTATTATGATGAAAGTTTTTTGCCTGTAAAAACTATTAAATTATCTTGTCTTTTTACCATCGGGTCCTGTTCGTTGACCAAAGTGATAGTTTGCTTCATTCCTTCCGTTTAAATTTCCAATCGCAACGAAAATATTGACTTCGTCTTCTTCTAAGGGCATATCTAGGCTCTACATTAAATTGTTTAAAAGTCAACATGCTCAAAAAACAATTTGATTGTACACTACAAAATATAATGGGAAAGCATTAGCCTGGTAACTTGATTATCTTACATCGCTAGTTCTAATGGGTCTTCTAAACATGACGGTGGTAACGCCGTTTTTACGAGCGCCGTGTAAAACTTGAACATCATTTTTGCCACCAATTCTCCTGTCAGGACATACGCCGTTCTTACCATCACACTAAAAATAATTAATTCAATTAATTTTCTTAGAAAAGCTTACAAAAAAATGTAAACATATTAGTAGGGTATAACATAATAATAATAATAACCTGTGACTTTGCGGACATGTAGTAGTCCTCTGCGTGATATTTTTCTCTAGCATGAGGGGTAAAATAGACAACAATTGCATCCGCTCCCACCATTTGCGTCTTTCCTCTTACTGGGCTAAAACCTGCCAAGAAGAGGACGATGAGGAAATATTCAAGGAAATAAAGTTTTCTTCAATTATGGCCAATTATCTGAGTTCTTTAGAATATGTCACTGTGAAAGCTCTTCTCTCATGTTTAATACTCGTCCGCTTACCTAGAGCAACCCATTGCTTCTCATCAATGCGACCTGACAGCTTGAACTTGATGTAGTTCTCATCGTCATCCCTATCCCATTGAAGTTGAACGCTTCCATCGAGCAAATCTTTGCAGTTGGAAAAGCCATCTTTGGGATGCGACGAAGTTTTCTGTTGAGGGTAGATAGCGGAAGAAAGGAAAATGAATTGCATTTTATTGCCGCACCACCACACACCACACTATTCATGCTCATATTTTACTAAAGTTTAGTTTAGCAGTTACTCCTCCATTTGTTAGTATACTTACTGGGGTTGGTTTTGTGTGCGAGAAGAAATTTGGACGTGAAGTTGAAACTGAGTATTGAGGATATGTAGGGGGCTTTGTATGTACAGGCTGTATATGTACATACACATACGTAGGTAATATCACCGTGATACGATGACAATGTTGCGAAAGAGAAAGTTGCATAAGCGAACAACGTATTTACAAGGGGAGAAAAGCAGCATTAAGAGAGAAAGTAAAGAGAAAAGACAGGAAGTGAGACAAAGTGCAAATTCTGATTTAAGAGAAGAGAAGACATAGTTTATGCAAATGTATAACAATGTTTCATTTCCAGTTAATTCCATTTCCTTCACCACGTTGGATCAATACTTATTCATCTAGAAATGAGTATTAAGTTGGGTGGACATATGGCATACCTTTTTTATTTTGAATTTGTCCAGAGATGGTGGAACATTTAGGTCCTGTTTTGGTATTCTAACATGACCAAAATCATGCTTGTATCTGTGAAAACATATCACAATATTATTAAATTTTATACTAGTATGCTTGTACACACATAATACTGTTCATAGCTGTTTTATATGTGCTTTTATTTCATATCTTACGTAATACACCATACGCTAAGCCAGTCAATGTCGTAGACAGTTAAATCATCCGGAAGTTTCAGCTCAATATCCTCTCCTTCATACCCGTTCAATACATCCAAGCTATTATGTGAAATGTTATATGACATAAACAGATATACTTTTAGCTTTCCCTTTTTACTAGCTTATTTTTTTAAACGTTTATAACCCAAAACGACATTATTCATCTGTTGTGTAGTTTTTTTTTTCACCGCTGTGCCACCTACCTTCCTTTTTCATTTGGGATTTTACGTCCACCTGCGTTAGGAACATCGTTTCGTGTCGGCACTTGTAAATTCTTGGGAATTTTTATGTCTCCAAAGTTTACCTTTGAAGTACAATAAAATTTTAAAAGGTAAATTTACATAAGCCGTTTATTGCACAAACTTGCTCACATATTTTCAAAATAAATAAAAGTTTCTAAAAAAAGGGGGAATGAATAAGGTTACAACATCATACTGTGAATCGACGACACCAAACAGAGAGCCAAGCAATATCCTTAATTTTGTAGCCCGGTGGCAGGTGAAGGATCACGTCTTCTTTACTAAAGCTAGCTAGAACAGGCGGCTCCCTGTGAGCCAATAAAATAAACAAGGAAGAAGATGAAAATTAGAGCATTTCATTTGAATAAATATGCATTTTGTTATACTGCCAAGCAAGCCGAGTCAAAATGAAGTAGACGTAGACAAACTGAAGTCAGAGTAGTAGTGGTAGTGATTGTGATTACTTCTTCTTCAGCCAAACCAAACAAAGATATACACATAACAACAAATTATTGCATTATCTCCATTTCTCCTTGTGTCGCGCGTTCCTGCCTCCAAGCTTTCTCGTTTTCGTTTCATGCATGTACCCCGTTGCCAATTACAGCTTGTGTGTAAATCATTCTGTCAATTGACTAATGGACTTGACGCTTTTATAATGTATTGATAGTGTTATCATTATTGTTGTTGTATACCTTTTCAGCTATATAATAAAAGTATACTTACTTTCCTCCTTTCTCTCGCTACATTTTCTTTTAATGGACTTAAATGCCTTCGTTGCCATTCACCCATCAACTTGATCAACTTTCACCCAAACCACACAATATTCTCAACTATATCTGCATCGTCTACTACTTCTTTCTGTCTACTTTCATTTTGTATTTACTGAACAATTGTATATTGTATGTATGAAATAATAATGTTTGTTCACTCCATGGGAAATTGCAAATTCTCGTTCAGCTAGCAAGCGACACATAAGTAGACACTGAAAACATCTCTCTTGCTTTATTTTTGGCTCAATCTTTTAACATGAAATGGGCGGAGACCACTTGTCCAATTTCAACTGACTTATCGACACTACTACTTTGTGATGTCTCTGCTGTCACTACTATCTGTACTATTTTTTCCGGGCAAATAGAATAGCAGTGTAATAAAATGCAAATGAAGACGAGGAATATGTAGGAGTTGACAAAAGTATAAAAGAAATACGACAAGGATTAATAAAATACTCTGCCATTTTTTTTTTTTGATGCACGCGAACGTCTCTAGATGCGTGAACTTTTTATCATTTTATTATTATTTTTCATATGCTTATTGTCTCATATATTTCACCCATTTATTATTATTTTACACGTTGACTCTTTGCTGCCAGTTTTACCTGTCTGTGTAATCATCGGGAAACGGCACAATTACTCCATTTGGTGAAGGGTCTCCCTGTTTCCCAATCCAAAAGTAAGCGTCTGAAACGAAAACACAAAAAATAAAAAGAAAGCGCTGTGGATTAAAGCGTGTAAATAGCATATTATATTTTCAAGTGTAAAACAAGATGATACTCTTTACATTCATTTTCTCTTTTAAAGAAAAGAGAGAGAGAGAGAGGAAGGTGTGTGTGTGTGTTGACAAGAGAGTGGAATTTTTCTGGAATGCATTCCTTTCAATAATCGTGTTCTTTTGTGCAGCATTCAGCATCGTAATACTACGTCGAGTCGTCATCATGATCATCATAGATCAATAATGGCAATAATAATACACGCTGGAAATATGTTGTTTTGTGTGTGCTTCTCGCTAGAAGAGAAATAAAAACTGGTGTCTCATCCTATATTCGTCATCCACCTACTCGTGTCTTTTCCGTATTTTCTTTCAACGACAACAGAACAAAATGAGAAAAATGAACTGGTTTTCAAGCGAAAAAAAGTCGTAAAGTGAACGGTTCAAGCTACCATGCTACCACCGCTACAAACTTTTTTTTTCTCTCTCACTCTTGGCTGTATTCATTCATTCAGAAGAATGAATGGTGAAGGAGGGGAAAGACATTTCTTCTCTCTTTTCTTCTAGAAATGAGAAGAATCGCATCATAGCAATTGAGATGGAGTATTTCGTTGCATTTTTCGATAAAAAAAGGGAAAAGTGGAGTGCTGTTCCTTTCTCTTTTCTTTTACTCCATTCCATTTCTACATGAACAAACTCAACTGAAGCAATACTATAGTAGCAGCAGTGGCGGTTGGGGTATGGCAAGCAAGAACAAGTCGTTTAACTTGGTGTCAGTTTGCATCTCCTTTTTTGTGTCACCGTGATGAAAACGAAGATGATGATGAGAACGGCAAGAGGCTGAGAGGATCCCGTTTACTAGCATAAATTCAGAAAGTACGTACACCAGAATTTTCTGTATAAGATGATGATGTATACATTAGATTCTTCTGTATACAATGTCACTGATGGTCTTGCGACTCACTGAACTGAACTCACTTCACTCTCAGCTCAGAATATAAGCTCCAGAAAAGAACGGAATGAAATTTCATCCGAGACCAAAAAAAGGAGGAAGGGATAAAAAATATGAAAATGGAAGCCGGAGAAAAACGGGACATTTTAGAGCGTCTTATTGCCTACGGAAAAAACACTCTGAGCATTCGCTCCTTTTTCAGCTATTTACCGAATTTGTATATATGCTTGGGAAAAGCATGTCCTGTGATAATTATGAAGCCCTAAAATACCTGGTATTATTGCATTCTATTAAGCTAATATCTAATTACAACGTTAACGGCAAAAATAGCAATTACAGGGTGTCCATTACTTGTTTCTCTTTCAATTTTCTCCATTCTCCATTCACATAATATTCTGCCTTTTTGATTTTTTCAGCCGCTCACAGCATCCTCATTATGGCCCAGCTCTTCTTTTTCGATCATAACTATTAATATTTTCATTCAATTGTAATAATAATAATAATAATGATAATCCTGCCGGGATGTTGGTGTATAAAATTGAATCCTCAACAGGAAGAACAGGATCTAAGAGAAAGCTGCAATGGATCAAAAAACCTGATGTGCTGATGATTTTTCCCTCTTTCAGTCAGAGAAAGAATACAAAGCGACCAGTTTTTGCTGCTACCGAGCATCTCCCTCTCTCTGTTTCTCTCCGAAGAGAGAGAGAAAAAAAAGGAAAGTGAAGAAAGAAGATGAAAATGAGGATGACAAGAATGTCGCTGTGTCACTCATACAACACATTATATTCAGCGTGCACGAAAAAAGAGCCCAGTCAGCATAAAATGGAAGAAAAAGATGAAAAATAATAGTAAAAGTCCCTTTGTACATATACATGCGAGCACAAACGCAGAGAAAGCCTCTAGTTGAATCGCATCCCCCAAAAAATCGTCCTTGTTAATATAGTGCAAAATATATGTTATTTGTATTTCTGTTAGAGGCTCTCTTCATTTCATTACGCACATTGTATATTATACACTTCTTTCTCATCATCTTGTTCCGTCGTTTTCACCATGATTCCACTTTTCATTTCCACTACTGGAGCGCTATGTATATACTTCAGTGTTATTATTACCATTGTCGAAAACGAGAAGACGACTCAAGAGTCACTTGTACACACTGCTCATTGCTACTGCTGCTGCTAGTGTGAATATGAATGTATGTCTTTGGAAGATGAGGATGCTAGAACAGAAAATGAGACATTATTTTGTCACATCTCTTATCTCATCATGCATCACACAATACAAAATCATTATCATCTTTTTGTCATCATGCTTCTCTCGCCCAACTTTATAATAATTACTACCAAATGTACTATACATAATATACATGCTTTCCAGCATAAAAGGGGACAAAGTTGTAATGATGATGACATTGTGCTTAAATGTGTACGGTAATATCATCATTCATTTTACGGTAGTAACAACTTGGCAAAGTGAAAAGCAGAAAGTTTATATCTGTAATAACATTATATATAAATACATATACGAGAAAAAAAAATCATTCTACTAATAAGAAACGCTAAAAAGTTAAACCCACTTGTAAAAGAGAAGGATTGAAACAGCGCGACATAAAAACGTACCGCTACGCTGCTGCAACACTTTCTTTTCATGAAGCTCGTTGAAAATATAAAGTTTGCTTTGCTGTCTTTGTTAGTATTTGAGTCATTTATTTGCTACCAAGAAGTTTTGAATAGAGTAAAGAACTCTTTTTTAAATACATAATTCAATAATATAGATCAACGAGGTATAGACTTCATACTGTAAACTACTATTTTTAGACAACAGAATATTTAAAAGAGCAGTCAAACCTTTATACTAATTTTCATGGCACAAAATTCGACGTACACAGGTTCATTGTTTTAAGCTCTCACTGCCGATCGTGATGAGACCTTTTGTTCCTGCCTCTTCATCTTCTCATTTTTCACTTGGTACATGCAGTAACCACTTGAGAAAAAAAGTTCCTTACCTGGGCCTAGGCCGTCATATGTAAACTCTTTGATAAAAAGGGTGTCTTCGTCCACAGCGTACACCTTGCCAGAGACTTTGTGCGCGTATTGAGTAATTTGACCGATCCACTTTCCATAATACTCCTTGCCTTTCAGGGCTTCCGCTGTTGAGTTGAGAAATACAAGAGAATATAAATTAGATTTATTCAGGAAAATTGAACATGCGAAATTAGTTTATAAACTTTGAAGAAGCGAGAGAAAGTACAACTGAGTGGTTTTGTTGTGTGATGGTGACAGATTTTCTTTCCATGCCTTACTTTATAAACAGTCAATGAACTAATAGCATCAATGCCGACAATCATGATGATGATCATGCCAGGGACCACTCAAGTAAACAGAAATATTGATTAGATTTTTCTAGCTATAAGGAATATTATTATGCATCTTCATTCTTGTGATGATCACATAAATGATGTGAAAGTGATGTTTCAAAGAGAACTAGACACCATTCATCATCCTTTTTTACCATTTATGCATGCGCTTTCTCTGGAGCAATATGGTGCGGAATAGAGAGATGTGTGTAGTGTCGTTGAAAAGTTTTGGGAAACAAAATTACATTATGCATGCTGGGTAGTGAACTAATACAATAATGAATGAGTTGAATGAGTTTGTGATATGCGTGCAGCCAATAACGGGAGATGCGAAAACTGGTGGTGGTGAGGCTGATGACTATGACAATGAATTTAAATGCATTTGACTAGAATGAAGTGGAGCTGATGCTGCATTGCTTGTGTACAAGTTTGCAGTTTCCTTGTTCGTCATCATTCCAATATTTTGCTGTAGTGTGCATCTTCTTTCCTTTCCTTTCCCCTTTTTCCTATTTCCTCTTTTTTGCTTTGTAAGAGACAGGATACTCTCTGTAAATATGATTTCCCTATTTATAGCAATAATAAATGTGAAAAGGAAATGAGATCGGATGGAGAGGATGGATCGTGGGTGAATGACTGGGAACATGAAGAGCGGAACAAAGTATCGGGAAAACAGGGAAAAGCCTTTAAATAATCACGTTTTCTTGTTGAGTAAGCACCTTTCTTGTTGCTGCTTTTTACCAAAGTTGATGAAGATGTACATTGTAGTACTTTAAATTTATAGTAGCTACGTTTTCTTAAGCGTAGAGAGGTTTGCTTCCATTTCATACATACATTTTTTCTTCTTCGTCAATTACAGAAAAAAACAACAAAGTAGGGAATATTTTTTTATTGCTATTGTTTTCTTTAATAAGCTCTGAATTCTACATCAGAGTTACCACTACTAAGAATTTTATATATTATTGGTTCATTTTTTGGCAAAAAAACTTGTATGCATGAATTGTAAATAAAATCGAACTCTGCTGCGTACTCATCATCAGCTCATTGGAGAACGTTTATTACGTCAGAAACTATTTACTCATCGTTTTTAGTTTTTCTAAAAGCAATTTGTTAATTCGTACTATAAACTTAGCACAAATGACGCAATTCAATGAAATCTTTGGTGGTTGTCTTTACCCTAAGCCCCAACATTTATTTCCATTGCAGTTTGACCCGTCACTTGTAAAGTTCATGATTTGTACAGGCTTATAAGCACTTGAACAATTCTCAGGTTTAGGAAAACTGCCAAAGAAATACATGTTCGTGAAAAAGAAAAAAACACTCAATACCACCGTTAATTGCACCACTTCATCCTCAGATAGGGCAAAGGCAAAGCGTTTACAGCAAATCATGACACGGCAATACAGCAGGAAAGGTAATTGTTCAGCTGTGAGAAAAACGTGACACACAGGAAATCAGTTTACGACGAGTGTACACAGATGTTATCATCACTTTATAAGTGAGTAAATATGAAACTTTTTTACTACTACGTATTTACAAATGTATCGCAACAGTGATATTATGACAGAAGAAATACGTGGATATCACACCGTCCCCGCTAAAAGGTTTCCCATTGAACCACTAATGAAATGGAGTGAAGTGAATCGAAAAGTTATCCACCCCACCATTATCACCGTCATCATCATCGTGATTATGATCACCGCTTTTTCACCCGTATCTAGCGGTGTCAATCGTTTATATACTTTTATGAACTCTTCGTTTTCGACGATCGATTATATTTTCCTCGAGTTGCAAATGTACTCACTGTTGTTGCTAGCTGTTGTTTATCAAAGAAGACAATGAAGTACTACTGTGACTTCATTGTTACATTTCATACCGTGTGGTGTGTATTCTATTTAGCTTTTCATGTACATAGCCCGTGAACTTGCTTTAGCATCATCATCATGAGCCATACATCCATTGACGCATAGGATTCCAACCAAGACCACCACCATCATTTCCCTTTGCTCTTCCACTATGCCCCCATCGTCAACATTGCATGTAGTTTTGAACGTGACATATCGGAATCCCTCTTTCCTCCATTTACTAAACAGACTACCTATACAATACACTTTGTTTGCTTTGAATGCACGCTTGGTTGACTTTTTTCTTTCATTGTCATCGGCAAAGGCAAGGCGAACTCTGCACTCACTACGTACATTTTTTTTCTACTGCATAAAGCTCTGATTTCATTTTCATTAGTTGAGTGCATGAATGAACGAATGAACGGAGTAAGCGAGGGAGGTTTTGTGTTTTTATTTAGTCTCCGAGAAAAGCAATCACGGATGATTCTTCTTCATAGAAAGTTTTTCCTGAAAAATGTATATCCACACGTTCAAGTGAAAAAAAAAGATTGAAAGCTTTCAACGCAACGTTCTGTATAGCTATCAGGGTATACACGCACATTCACACTTTTTCATCGGTCTCTCTTCTTTCTCCAAATAAAAAGAAACTTTCTCCCGAGAAGAAGTGTACAAGAAAAGAGTGAGATTGGGAAGAAATGCTGGATGGTGTTATGTTACCCTATGCTTAAACGGGTGTTTTTGCAACTGCTGTTGATGACGATGATGACTGCTCCCTAGTCATTTCATTTAGACGATTAGAATCCATTTAGGGGGCTTTTATTCTACCACCACCACTACCGTTTTGGAGTAGGTATGTGGATGAAAAGACCAACACTAGACAAAGTCAAAGGAAAAGCTGTCCATTTTTAAATGTGAAATTGTCCGTTTTCTTTCTGTTTCTTACTATTCATTTAGCAAGCTGAGAAAACTGCATTAATATTTCCCTCAATTCTACAGTGTTGATAGACTTTATATGCATATTTGTTTCTCTCCTGTGATTACAATAAAATATGGACTACATTATGAAGAATAAAATGTTATTCATATGAGGGATGCAAAAAAAATCTCAGCTTTTGCCACTCGTCCATAAAAGCTCTGATTTTTTTTATCCCTTCAGCAATATGTATGCATGCATGAATGCACGAATGTACACCTTCTTCATGTGTGTATCTGTCCTCTTGCCTTGTGTGTTGTGTTATTAACTTGGAGCAAACACGGTCGAGAGGATAAAAGCATGCAATGCAGAAACGGGACTAGAGTCGAATCATGAGAAAGGGGATTCCTGTAGTAGTTGCTTCCAGCTAAAAAATGTAAATATCTAGCTACTTCCCGACTTGACTGTTATTCATCGCACCACTCTGCACCACCACCACCGTTGTTGATGTACACAATGCTTCTTCCTCTTTTCTCTGGAAACAGGAGCAGCAGCAGAAAGAGGAGATGATGTTTGTGCACTGAGATGAGTGTATAGTAGACTACATACGTAGTGGTGGTGAAGGTGATGGGGAAGGAGAGACCAGACCAAGCAGTAATGACTAGTTAATACCTTGAAGGCAGAGGCTATTACCATCATCATTACAGAGTATTATGGGCATTAGAGAGGAGGCACATAGAGAAATCTATTTTTCCTTTTTTCACTTCACCATTCAACTTTTCCTTACGTGTATCCAAACAACCCCCTACAGCATATATTTTTATACGTATACTTTGCGATGATGGAGAGAAGGACAATAATGTACTTAAATATATAGGAAAGAAGTAATAATCCACATTCATCGTTTTCATGACTAAAAGTTGTGGGAAAAGCCTTTAAAAGCGTTTTATCTACTGTCTCCATTCCACTCGAACAACAGTGTGGAACAAGCAGAAAAGCTTTCTCTCTACCCATCGTCGTCAGCAAACTGGTGTTGAGCTGCTGGTGTAACAGAGTTTGCTTGTAGCACAGCCGGATTGGGAAACTTGCCGGGGCAATGTGAGAAGGAGAATAGGAGAAGTACACACTATGTGCATACGTAGCACAACAGGAAAACGAAGAAGCGATGACAATCAACCTGAGAATGTCAGTTGAGATGTCAAAGGAAAACGGTATAAATGCGAATGTGACGACGATGATAACCCGTGGAACCTGATAACGATGATATTTTCCAATATTATTTGAGAACCAACCAAAAGAAAAAAAAAGAAGTTCATCATCATCAAAGGAACTGCATGCACATAGTTTATACATTACATTGAACTGTGAGCTGTGATGCTTCCACGTGGAGTGTTGGAAAAGAGATCAACTTGATATCATGTCGATGCAAAGATGAAGATGAAGTGATGCCTGTTCCAGCACTAGTTTCTGTAAAAGTATTTTGGAATATAAATATACAACTGGTAGACTGCTTGTGACTGTGCTGCTTTATTATTACGATGCAGCATTGGGTCTCTTTTTTCCCTGATTTTGATATGTGTAGGAAGGTGCTTTCAAAGCAACTCTACAATATACGCATTATTGTCAAATGTTTGGAAGAGTATTCCAGTATAGGTATTCCATCAAAACTAAAACTCTTCTTCGGCTTCTGTAGAATAAGGGTAAAAAATAAGAGATCAAAGCTCTACTTATGTGTGGATTTTCGTTCGTAAATACAGTTTTTGTCATCCCTCCCGACAGCGTGTGTTGTTATTGCTGCTGCTAAGAAGGACCATGGAGTGGAAGGAATACGGAGACGTACAAATTCATGTACATATTTATGGAGTAATAACATTATTTTGTATTGATCTTTTTGCGTAACAACATCACGCTTGGTTTCAGCAGGATTCTTTAGCAAATTATAATAGAGCATACTTTGCAAAGAAGATTTTCTCGGTTTAAGTCTGAATATCGATGTAATTCTATATGGGTATTTTTTGCATGGTTTTTGATCATTCAACAAAAGGATTACATACATATATCTTTTCAAAGGTTGATATGCACGGTAAATATGAAGCAATAGGAGGTCTTTATGAAAGGTGTCCTTTTAACTGTAGTAAATGACGATAATGGTTCTATGACCAAATTAAATTTCGGTTTAAAGAAGTAAAACTATGGATTAAATTTAAAAAAGCTTGATAGTGGACAGATGGGTATCTACGACTGAATTGCTAGAATCGTTCAAATTATGTAAGTAGCTTCATCATTTAAGCTCCGAATGAGTGTAAGCTTCTTACTCAAAATCCTTTCCTTGAAAAATTTACAAAAAATGATAATGGCGATAGGAAATAAATATTTAATAAAAATTATGGTAAGGTAAACCTTGCTTCTGGAAATAACGGATTTATTGAGATTTTTAAGAAGCTAGAAGCTTTAGGTTCAATCACCTGACTGAATTGAACCAAAATTATAAATCAATTGCATGTTTTTTTTGTAATGTGGTCAGTTCTTTGCAAAATGGAATTGGGAGAAATTCTTGAAAATAACACGTCGATATTTATACATAACCTCTATACTGAATTAATTGAAGGAAAACCTTGTCTATGTAATTTCCGTTTAGTTGAATTTTGATTGTGATACGGTTTGTGATATCTACTACCAACAGACAAGAATATTATTTAATAAAGTATACGAGCCTAGCCCTAGTTTTACAAAGGATTGCTCATATTTTCAGTACACTTAAATAAGAATGGTCTTGTGTGATGACAGCCCATGTGAGAAAAATATAGAATGCATATTTTCGTTTAATTATGTATGCGTTTGTTAAACTTCTGTTTAATATTCCTTCTTCTTTATTACTCCAATGTTCCACAATTCAAACAAGAAAAGAAAAATGGTGAAGGCGACTGGTCTTTTAAAATGTTGGGAGAGAAATTGCTGCTGCAATGACTTGAGTGCAATTCCCCAAATAAATATAGATATATGCGTCTTTCACTTCTGCCTCTTTCATTTTGTAGTAGCATTCTGCTGTAAAGAGAACTAATTAATTGGAGTAGTAGCAGTGAGCAGCATCACGAGTAGACAGAAAAAGGATTGAGTTTTAAGTTGAGGATTTTCATTTACATTCTCTCTCCGCGACACAATGAGACTGATAATGATGCTGCTTCCACTTCGTTTTATAAGCGACTGTGTTTGTTCCCGGGAAGTAGAAAGCGGATTGGAACAGTTTGGCCACACCAAAACACTCAAGTTCGCTTGAACACTACTACTGAGGAAAATGAAATCCACTACTACGGCTTATTCTTAAATTAGGGTGAGTATTTATGTTTCACTTTCTCTGATTTTCAATAAACGGTGTTGCTTTCCCTTTACCTTTATTTTCCTGATGGAGTTGTTTAGAGCACACACGCGAGCACACGCAGCCCACAGGGACACACGAGTCGATTTATAAATACACACATTAGTACTCCAAGCATTCCCCGACATCATAATACACTAAATGAAGAGATACAATGTTGCGTATATACTACTCAGCCGCACGTAGTGTAATAGTGATGGTAGTGTGTATCAAGAAGGATCATTATTATTGCTGCCTGATTTTCTGTCATGATGATGAAGATTTTTTGGGGGGAAATCGACGAGTGAAGAGGAAAAGGCAATAAGCAGTCATGAGAGGCATAATATCAAAGTTTTCCCCAAATCATGATAATGATGATGATGTGATATTATATCACTTTGTTGAGCTGAGCTGCTTCTGGCAAGTTAGCAACAAGCTGATTTTCAATGAAAGTGAAATCCACTAGTTTGCTTTCATACTACGAGTATATCATCAGTTACTACGAGAAGGATTGAAAAGTAGTCTGCAGCAGAATAATCATCATGATCATCAGCAGCACATATCATGATCAAATGTATCAAATGAAAAGAAACAAGTTTATATGAATTCTTTGAAGAGAGTCTCCTAGTCTTTTTTTATGCTTTTCAAGTACAAAATATTACCCAAAGTATTACATTTCCTATATCAAATGCAGACAAAATATATGAGCTTTTGCACATACAAAGTTGTGTATATGGTCTTAAATTGAGGGGCTAGTTGTAAAAAAAGGAAATGTAAAAAAATATTATCAAGTATGCAATACACACAAAGTATTGCTTAGCCGTGTAATAGGAAGGAGAAAGGACGATCCATGGCAAATCTAGATAATCCGTGAAAAGTGGTGTGGCAGTGGTGATATAAGAAGACGGGCGATTTTTCCAAGAAAAAGCAGGGAAAGACAAGAATAAAGTATGTGTTTAGCTGGACGGGCTGTGAAGTAAATGGGACGAAAATGGGGTCTGGGCTCTTGTTACTACACTTCTTGACTGTCTCATCATCATGAATGAATGGACTAGATGGAAAGTGGTTTTTGCGTCCACACATTCCACACAACAACGGATACACTGGTGGTGGTCTCAAAGGTTTGCTTTGCTTTTATTTCTTTTCTTTCAACAACAGGATTTGGTTCGGAAATACGGTACAGAGTTTAGCTGTTCTTGTGCATCGTGTGTTGGTTACGGCGTCGGTGGTGGTGACGTATGAACAACGAGAAATTGGAGGAAGATGAAGATGAAAAAGAATAGAGGAGGGAAGAGAATGGAGACAAGTGAAATAAAATATGGTTCATTAGTAGCAACAGTAGAAAAAAAAACTTGTATTGCTTTACGAGGAATAGTGGTGGTAGAAAGTAAAAGTCAATGTCGGATAGAAGAGCTACTTTACTGCATCATCATCATCATCATCCTCATGACTTTTTATCATCAGCTAGCTAGCCTTTTTTTACGACGTAACATGCAATGCATAGAGAAAACGGACACAAAAACGAATGGCATAGTATTAAAAAAAGTTGAGAAAATAAAACGGCCAAAGTCAGGGACGAAATGTTTTGAAAAAAATGAGCATGACAGGGGAGAAAGTTAAAGAATGAAGGGAAATGAGATTTTCTTGGAAAAGTTGTCACATTTACAGTGTAAAAGCATTAATACAGGATATGCAGATTAAACATTTGAAAGATTTAGTAAAATAAAATGAGCAAAACTACTCGTAAAGAAAGAATTTTTTAGAAAAAAAGGAACGCACAAATATTTTCAAACAATAGTAGTAGTATTTTGTTACTTGGTTGAATCTAATATGCTTGTGTGTGCATGTCAATGTCGTATGGTCGTATAACTTGATATGAAGTAAATCTGGTACTTATATGTATATAGGTAGTCAATAATTTTGCTTTGTTGTTTTCAAATTCTGTCAAAGTGAATTTTAGGGGGGAAAACAGCAGTATACAAAGCGGAACTTGAGTTTCGATACACCCAACAATACAAACCAAGTTTGTTTTCAAGTGATGTAGACTGATTTTTTTTAGAATGAAATGATTATAATGAGTGGCTCAGAGGCAGAAACATGGACTGGGTGTATATTGCGCATATTTTACAGGATAAATGTACTACTGTATAGTACTGGATTTACTACCATGCTTTCCTATAAAAAAATAGTAATAGAGGTCTGTTGGGATTTCTGGATTATAGTTAAGTTTCTTCATTTTTACATTAAATCTGTCAAAAAGAGGAAACAAACATACTTGCTGTAGTATACATATACTTCTTACAGACAGAACGTACATATTTGCCTCGCCTTGCAAGAACATTACAAAAAACCATGTTGCTCGTAGCTTGTGAGCATTTTTAGTTTATATAAAAATTTAGCATATATTTCATACATTCAGTTACACTGCATTAACACATAAAGATTTTTGGGTTCCTCTTTGATATGACTTCCTTCTGCTATTACTACTTAACTCTTCTTCTTATGTGATGTGACGTGTGACATGACATGGGATTAACATTAAAATGAGATCGTGATAATAATCGACATCTCTGCTGCTTCACTCATTTACATGCATAATGAGTACAAAAATGGCATGGGGTGCTATACGGTATTGTCTCACTTTGAGCATTCTCTTTCAATGGGAACGATAACAAAAGATACCATTTTAAGGCAACCATATCTATTATACTCATGCTGCGAAAGAGCTAAATTTTTTAACTGTTTGACAAAAATGAACGCTAGGTACATTGTCGTTCATTTTTCTTATGAACTCAAAAACGCGAAGGAATTATGATATCAATTCGGTTTTCACATCATTGTCAGTTTTTACTTGTTTGTCTGCTAAAGGTCATCGCCTCGGGATCAGCTACACTCCCTGTAATTGCTACCACTACCACGTACACAGTCCACTTCCCTTTAAAATTCTACAATTGTTTGAGCGTCATATTACGTCGTGATAAATATAAAATTAGCATTCCACGAAAACCATAGCCCATGCCAAAGTTAACAGTGTAATGCAACAGAATTTGTATCTACTAAACGCTCATTTTCATCACCAAACAATCTTTCCTGATCTTACCTAAGAAGATGTACATGTTTTACGCACACATACAACATGCACATAGATATGGTGTGATCATAGCGGGGAGTTATATCAATTTGCACCCGTACATACGCATCGCATATCACACATATTCACACGTCAAACGTGAGTATTTGTTGCAGCAACTCAGATTGAAATAAATCTATAAAAATAATGTACGATGAATGCTTGTGCATACATATAGTTTAACACCTACATGAGCATAATTATGTAAGTACCTATATCACAAAATCAATTATGTGAAGATGGCGTGACTCTTTAAATTTTAACGGTTTCATTTTTGAATTTTTAACCAGCGGTAGCGTATGTATATGCGATACAATAATATTGCGCATCTATTAATATATTGCATGATGATGATTTAACATTTACACATTTTTCTAAATATCATAATATCCTTTATTCATCCCATTATTATCCTGCATCACAAGTCCGATTCAAACTATTAGCTCATAGTTGGTGTTCGCTGTCGTCTTCGTGAGTATTTGCACGTCCTAGTTTCTGTGTGACAAGCACTTTTTTTCAGAAAGTGAAGTGCAATATTGCAATAAAAGAAAAATAAGTATAAATATATGGTGCATAAATGCCGTCGTGAATAACTGTTATTGCGTTATAACCTGCAGTTGCAATCAAACATTGTGATAAGATGACGCGCGCTAACACATTGTGCTCAGCGCTGTTACAACTTTGATGCTTCGTGGACGCGGACGGTGAGACGATAAATAATTACCAAAACATGATTATTGTACAATCGCTATTATTAGAAAAATTTTTTTGCTTTGCTTGCATATACATAGCTTTATAATAAACTATTATTATCGGTAGCGGTAATAATAGCGACATTGTTGCACCTTGTTACAACGTACACATTGCAACAACTTGACAAGAAATAAAATGAATATGTTTTTCATTTTTCATTCGCTTCTTTTTTGCAATATATTTCAGTCATTATGTCAACTGTCAGCTATTTCTGTACACGGATAATAAGACAAGGTGTCCCAAACAAAAAAGGGATAAGAAGATAAAAATCGTGCAGATGAAAGTGAGAGGACGAAAATAAAATTCTCTTTGAATTCCCAAACAAGTTTTGATTTTATTCAGCAACATGCCTTTGTGTTCATTGTAGTTCAATCACTCATTGATTTCGAATGGAAAATAACACCACTGAAATGATAATAAAATTTTGAATTTCCTTGAACGACATGCATGTTCCTTGTCCATTAATAAATTATTCAGTCATATTCGCACAATATTTTATCATGAAGAGCTCATTAGCAGCAAACCAGCAAAAAACAAAGATGTACGTTATACTATTTAGCACACAGAATACAACAGAATCTACTTTGAACATTTTGTCTTTTAGAATTTCTATACAGTCGTTGTGCCTACATGCATGTTCCTTGTCCATTAATAAATTATTCAGTCATATTCGCACAATATTTTATCATGAAGAGCTCATTAGCAGCAAACTAGCAAAAAACAAAGATGTACGTTATACTAAATATTTAGCACACAGAATACAACAGAATCTACTTTGAACATTTTGTCTTTTAGAATTTCTATACAGTCGTTGTGCCAGCAGCAGCATCATCATCACTTCCTCTCATCAGCAACATGAAATTACTACACTACGCTAATATACTGCAACAACATCCGAGAATAATGAATGGCTAGAAGCACAAATTTAATTTATCGTATCATTTGGTCGTATTGTTTTTAAAACATTAAATTTGTTGTAATTTTTTTCTGCAACTGACCACCACATGTTCACTTTTTTATTTTACTTTTATCATACGCACCAGTAAATTTGAAAATTACAATTTATTAGAACGTGTGCATAATGACTGAATAAACAATAGAAGAAGAGAATTTTAATTTTTTTAAAATGAACAATTATGATTTGAAGAAATAAATCTAGTAAATTGGGAATGCCTATTTCCCATTATTTTCATCGACCTAACCCCACATTAGCTACATAGATTGCATTGTTCATGTTTTTGTAATCACAATCATAATCACAGGTAACTGCATGGTCATTACGGTTAGTTTGGTTACTTCACAAAGTGCTATTATAACCTAATAAGATTGCATTATTATACTTCTTTGCAGACTACAATAGTGACTGCGTGTGCGAGCAACAAGATTTGTAATGCTGATGACAAGTACAGCCTACCTCTTAAGAATGACATTATAAAATGCTCATTGTCTTTCATGTTTATCCTGTTGTTGGAGTGCCAGTAGTTGTTTGCTCTCCGCCTGCAGAAATACATTATCATTACTTGTATCATCCTCTTTCAATCATCATCGTGATCAAGGCATAAAAAATGCAAATACAAATATTCGCCAAATTCACTACCACATAATCTACAATCATTTGCTAGATGCAAAAATGATAGCTGTGGTGTGTGAGAATGCGAGGTTTCAAAGTGAATGCTGTCATCAAAAGTGCTAATATGCTAACAAGACAAGTGGACAAGCAAAAAAACAATGTCTTACAAATAATGTAAACGTATCTGACCTATCTCGATTGAGGTTGAAAAGAACGTATGACTACTGTCTAATTACTTTGGTCAAATAAAAATGTGACGTACGAAAAAAAGGCCAACGAACAGGCCGGCAAACTTCCCCCAAAAATTCTCAATCAATAAAAATTGAGTGAAATGCCGGAACCAATACCCAGTTAGCTTATTTGTGTGCCAAATGGCATGAGATATATGCGCTCCATGCATGATGATTTATACTCAATTACTATATGAATGAATGAAAGATTGATTTTTATTCTCATATGCATCCAATAGAAGTAACACATAACATAACAAATTGCATGCATATAAAGCAAGCTTATGTATGTGGTCACAGATTTGCGGTACAATAATATATTTTAAACATTAACAGATTTTTATCAGTTGGATGCAAGTTATAAAATGTGCCTGTCCCAATTTTTTTTTTTTTTATCGATCGAAAGGGGAAGTGAAAATGACCAAGATGTAAATAATATGAATTTATGAAAAATTATATCCAAATATGTAGGGTACCTGAATTCGGTCCAAGTAGGAGGAATCCAACAGCAATGAAAAGTACAATGGGGAGCGACGAGGAAGATAAGGGCAAGTTGCTTCTTACTGCTATCCAAATATGTAGGGTACCTGAATTCGGTCCAAGTAGGAGGAATCCAACAGCAATGAAAAGTACAATGGGGAGTGACGAGGAAGATAAGGGCAAGTTGCTTCTTACAAATTTGGTATCAATTTTATCCACAGAAGCGCATCGTAATCTCTCTACCATAGATGAAGATGACAAAGGATTGGTTTGTGCTGTTCTTTTAGTCTCGTCGGTCGATGCAAATCTTCTCCGTCTTCTTCTTCGGACACTGCACCCACTACTATTGCTGTTGCTGCTGGCAAAGGTAGTAGTTGTTTCGCTGATAGAGTTATGGTAAGACATGACATCAAACAATAATCACTAGGTCTTTATTGACTAATTATCTGTACTTTACTATTTTGTAGGTTTGAAATAGGTGTACTTCCTGAGAAATTTTTTGATGCACTTGTTCACACTTTCCGTCAAGTTATTATTTCTGAAGGGGAAGATTTATGTCAAAACGAATTACTGCAATATTTTTATTGTGTTTTTCTTGTATGCAGCTGTTGTTGTTGGATGGTTATCGCGTTTAATATCGCTTTGTTAAAACACATCATAATTTGTCGATGCACAATTGCCCACTCTACTGTTTACAGCTTTAACAGAGTCACTTCCAGGTTAACACGAAACATCCAGGAAAAACACAGGAAAGAAAGCTGAGTAGTTTGATGAGGATATAATATTACTACCGCCACGATACACACATAAGCACCAGCAGGAGGTCTTTACCACCCTTCTTCCCCACAACAAACAATAAAAACCATATTGTACACCACCTATTACAACTGCCGAGAGCTGGGCAACTAGAATACTCTCATATTACCATAATAATATAATCATTACATATCACAACTTAACGACTGAACACAAGCACAACCCAGGGTTTCACCACTTTTTATTGCGCGTCTTATGGTTTCTCTCCTCTGACTCCAAAGATTTTAAAGAAAGCCACACACACAGACAGACAGAAGCGTTTGAGTGAAGACGCAGAGATCACAAATTATTGGTAAACCTATATAATCTCTGCACAGTTGAAGCCGCAATATTTTTCTCAGTATTTGTTTTTCAGCTTTGGTACAGTCTTTCATGCCACTTTTTCACATCTATAGCGTAACTGCTAATTGACGAACTAGACTTCAGTTCAAAAAAGAGTTTAAAACGACACTACTTACTGATGCCGCTGGGCTATATGGCTCTTGCCACACGAGAATGTACGTTTTAAAGAGTGCAATATCAATGCATAAATTACTATGTAATGATAGAGCTTGCAAAAAAATGTCCTTGTATTTGGCTATTGGTGCGTGCTTTACCTGTCATTCACTTACTTTCAGTCACCATCACCATTCCCTTTTGCTTTTTATTTTTAAAATTCATCAAGTAAATGTGTCGCTGTTCATTGAACATTTGTTGTAATAATGCTTGCTCAAATTGAGTGAGAGGCAAGAGTGAGTTAAAAATGTAATTGCGGAAACTACACAGAAAGAAAGGGACTGCGTGACGACGATGACTTGACTCTAGTGTGTGCGTATGAGAGTACTTGAGTACCCTTTTGTTCGTTTATTACGAGTTATTATGTCAATAAGTGTTATATTGTTTTCGTTATCTTTAGAGTCTGCAAAATGTAGAGATATAAGAGGAATGGCATACATTTACAAGTAACTGCAGTAATATGACCAAGTGTCTATAGTCTACATGGCATGAAATAAACCTTTGCACACTGTGTACCGTACTGTACTTATGTATACTAATGTATTTAAGTATTGCAAGTAGATAGGCGCGTATCCTTATCTGCACAATGGACGTTTGACAATTGAATTTTTTGTTCAAGAAACAGCAAAAAAGTAATTTAAAAAAGCTGGCAATGCAAAATTTACTAAAAAGAGTCAAAAGATGAGTCGTGTTTACTCGGAGGATATGAGAATGGTAGTGATTTGAACTGATGTTTTTTTCCCTTGTATTTTTAAGAGAATTTTAAAACAGAATATTTGAATTCAGTTTCTCGTTTACATTGACCATATACCGCTACAGCTAGCACAGTTTTTCATCAGTAGTGCAAATAAAGTGATGATAAGGACTACGGTGATGGCTGAAGAGCAAGTGCATGTAAACGTACTTTTCACTTATGCAACCATGTGCATATCATCCTGTCTGTCTGTCTGTCTACATTTATTTTTCAAACCATCATGATTGAATTTTGTTTCAAAAACTTTGAACCATCATGGTACAATGTCATTATTACATATACTTGAAACATCAACCAGAAGCAGAATATGTCAATCGAATCTAACTTACACGGATAAAAAATTCATACTAGCCGTGAGCCTGATTTCTTTGGCTTGCCATGAACTGGTAGCTACTACGTACGCTCTCACACGCGCGACTTAAACCTTATGTAGACTCTGTATATGACCATAACATACCATATACTATTCAATTACACTGTATATGATCATCTTCTCAGTACTTTAATTTTGAAACTCATAATTCATATAAGTTGCAGCATGGTTGCAGCAGCCTGATGAATTTATGAAATGAAGATTCAAGTAAGTGATGCCAAATGCTTGTATGTTAACATCTCTTTTTCCCTCTTATTAAATTGCATTATTCAGTGTATTTTTTCCAGATAACTCTATTACCGAATAAAATACATCATTTTTGGATACCTGTAATCAAATCTGTATCCTTCCAAATGAACTTTAATGTAGATATCACATTGTTCAAAGTTGATGCGTTCTTAAATTAAAGACTATTGGAAGGATTGTGTGATCAAAGTATCTTTTAATTTTACATAATATTTCATTACACATGGCTTCGGTTTAATTATTTTAATTCGCGATTTGAACTCAACGAATATTTTCATCTATTAAGCATGTTAACGTCAAGAACATTTTAGCACTTGTTTTATTCATTCATTTAGGTACACTTTCTTATTTACTTTGGGTAAATATTATCATTTGTGTGCTGTCATCGTCGTCAGGATCGTCGCAGTGTCTTCTATCGAAGACGACGTAGGCAATACAAGGGAATCGCAGATTTTACAAGCTAAAAGGGAGTTTATGCAAAGAGATAGATTATTATGAGACGTTGATGATGGTGACTGAGATAAGAGGAAGCATTTATATACACCTATGCACATAGACATATATACATACAATGCACATATCATCAAAGCATTAACTTACATGATGAAACTGCTAATAAATAAAGGTATATAGCAATTTTGCTTGTTTTTTGCTGGTTTTATAATAATAGAGGGACTCCTCTTCTCTTGATCACTTGGATGTGACAAGTGAAATCCTAAGAGAGTGCACGACGTAATACACTTCACTTTTGCTAGTAATTGTACATCTTCATGGGTAGTGACTTTAGTCGTGTGGTAGTCGTGAATGTTCCTTCCTACTACTACCAAAAAAGATGTACATTTTCCAAAAGCTTGAAGCTCACACCACCACAACAAGAGAACACTCTAGTTTATGCAAGTAATAGAACAGAGTACCTAAAACAGGTGCAGATGTACATTGTAAATATGCTCAAAGAGATAGCTAATGATCACTGTCGTGAGAGCAAAAATGCATTTCGTGAA
>JAHZMZ010002676.1:0-14472 GCA_027743805.1 Lepidocyrtoides sp. E14 | reverse complement strand
GAATTGACCACTCACAATAGCAGTTTAAATACAATGGGTTGAAATGCGTATCTACGAATCTATTTTAAGAGTATATTTTTCAGATAGGTTACTAATTTTAATCCTCTTAAACTACATCCTTTTTAGCATTCGCATTTTAGCAAGGTGGGGAGACACTAACATAGAAAACCGCAAACAGGAACGCCATATACTGCAAACCGTGAAAATATGACAAATAACGCAGCATCAGACGGTAAAAATAAAAATAAAAGCTGGTGTAGAAAATGAAAGGGTATACTCGTATTAGCTAAATGTTTAAGCTTTTCCCCTATTTTTCAAAATTTGAAAAGTCTATGACTTCAAATGATGTAAATGCTGGGTTAACGATTTTGTCTGAATTTATATTTGCTACGTGATTGACAAAATGTGTGTGACTGTGTATTTTCCAACAAACGCGGATGATCATATTTCAAATACTTACGTTACACAAGGACGAGAATGTGACCGGAAACCAAGCTAACCTTACTGCACAAAAGTCTTGAACAGTCCAATATGTAAGCAGTGCCAGGCGACTGTTTAGTGTGCGTCTTCCGATGAATTGCTGCTTGTAAATCATAGCGGCAACTACGGTCGATGTCTGCAACAAAGCAATGCTTATTATATATTGTGCATTTTAGTCCAGTTGATGCATAGCAGACGTTTTCTGTTAAAATATTTCATTAAATTATGACCTGATGGGCATAAAGTGCCAAAAAGATTACAGCCAGTAGGAACACCGATATGTATACCCAGATGTATATGCTTATTCCAATCCACAATCGTACTTTAAATATAGATTCCATATTGGGTGCATAAAAGCACAAACAGTGTATAAAAATTAGCAATAATAAAAAGCCATAACAGCGAGAAAATTTCCGTCCCACACGACACAAATGCTTGTACTGCTTGATGCTATAGATACTGCTCTCAGATTTTTCTGTGGTTCTTTGAAACTCAACTGCAACCACCCATAAAACGTAAGCCGATAGTAGTGTGCCAAAAAGATGCATTAAGTATATGAACCCTTTCAAAGTTTTCATTACAACTAAAACTGCCATCATTAAAATCTTTGATGGACTAGTTTCGGTACAAAATGTGCTAACTTCTATCGGCAGATCATTAAATTTTTGAATTTCGACACAAAATCCTGAATAAGATTTAGAAAAATTAAAAAACAACCAATCGCCGTAAACTGAATAAGCAACCAAAAGCGTTACCAACGCGTAGCATGCACCCCTGCGACAAGCCTGTAATTTTACAATTAAGAGTAAGCGCAATTAGATTAACATTGGGCATGGCATTCGTATAAAATGTTTAGTACTTCCTTACCTGGCAGCGAGCAGTTACATCCTTTATTTGGAGATATTTCATTGAATAGCTGTGTAATGCTTTCGCGTACTGAAGAAATTGTTGCTGACATAAGAAAAATTTATAACTTGCGAAAAAAGCAAATAATACTGTTGTTGCCACGCTCAGTGCATTGAAATAACTTGGTACAGTTCCGTTGATTAGTGACAATCTTAGTAGATCCTTATACAATCGACTTGCTCGTCCTATTATGGTTGCGGTGTAAATAAGGCAGCAAAATATCTAGAAAAAAACAGTTTTCATTTTGGCTTCAGGTTAAACTAGTAAGTTATATTCATTTATTTTAGTAATATTCTAGAAATGAACCTTTTGTGGCCAGAACGTTTTCAGAGAAAGCCTACTACCATCCTTTTCTATTTTGAAGGGAATAAACCCGACGTAGTAAGCCGCTTTATAAAATGTTTCTAACAAAAAAGTGTAGCTGATGCTCGTATTACGAACGCTTAAATTCCTTTTCCGGCAAGATAGATTTATTACCCCTTCAACGTTTTTTGAAACACCAGTCATGTCGCCGCTCTTCCAGTTTCTGTCCTTGCAAAATGGCAATATATGACATGCTAACTTTGGGTTAACCCTAAACAAAGTCCTAGGATTTGATGGTGGGTCGGGTAGATAGATACCAAAAACCCTTCCACAATTTTGTCTTTACATTTTTGGCTGTGTAGTAAACAATAGATGTTAATATTTGGTCATTCAGGTTTATACAATATGTGCTTCTTTCTTTCGGGTACTTCTCTTTATGGTTACATACCTCAAGCTATAAATTAAACAGGGTAAGAAAATAAATTTTTGCATCGTTCCATTGAGCGATCAATATCGTCGATAAATTCTACAAAAATATCATGCTTTGTCAAAGATAGCTTGCCAAACTTATAAATATTGAAGTATTAGAATGAAATACTAATTACCCAAGTTTCACTCAAACTTAGGCAAATACTTAAAAAACAAGACAATTTTAATTTGATGGCAACTGTCTTATATTCTTTTGTGATTAAGTAAAATATAAAATACAGTATGGATGCCTCAGTCACAGCCAGGGTGAAAAAGTGCTGATGGTACCAGCACAGGAAGCATGTTTGTGACATAAAACTGCTTTCGGGTAAAAATCAATAAGCTCGATATTGTTAAACTTTTTTGCTGTCAATATTCATTCAAATCTATTAATAACGAGAGCATACGATTCAAACCTCAACAGTACTTCAACAGTACCTCAAACAGTATCCCAAAATTTATCAAAAGACGAGTTTCAGTATGTGACAACAAAATGATGTGGTACTCAGAATACTCTCAGTTGAAATAATTGTGATATTTTAGAAAACATGAATTAGATTGGAACATCTTTTTACTACCGTGTGGTATCATTATTTCATTAGAAGATTGGTACATAATAGCAAAAACTTTTGAAATAAACAATAGCACAAGGTATTTGAAAGTCGATGCGTTTTCATTTTTAAATTAGTTTATTGTGGTGGTGTTACATAAAATTCATATAAAAACGTGTGTCAACAGTGATACGATTACGATATATCGATCGGCTATTTTAAACTTTTTAGATACATACTACTCAATTCTCATAGATTTGAGCAATTCATACAAATTGCAAGTTGTCAACTAACTTGTTGAATATTTTGCAATACATTTAGCAACTGATTTTCTAATGAGTAGTGGTAAAAGTTCATGGCAATAAAAGAGTCAGAGAAGGTTTTATTGGCTCACTGGGTAAAACCATGAATGGAAATATATTCAAACACAAGTAGTATGCGAAGGGCATTTGTTTGTAGTGTCTTAACTTACAACTTGCAACGATGCCATTCTTTGTTTTATTTCCCGTTTCATGTGTACCCTTTTTAAAATTAAGGAAATTGGTTTATCCTCTATTCAAATGAGATACTATATACCTGCAGAGCCTGCAACGACTGTATGAAAGAAAAAAAAGCTCGTGCCAAAACATGGAGGTTGCAACTTATTGATAAAAGATCAGTAGTTGCGCATGGAAATCGGGAAGGTATTGCAACAATGTATTTCTGTGTAATTGCATATTACACTGTAACGCAGTACCTTCATTTCACCAATATATGTACCTTCGCGATTCCCATTCCCATGTACAACCACTGATCTTCGTCAATTTGTTGAGACCTCCATGTTTTGGTCTGTCGTTTTATCACAATCTCGAACTCTACAGATAATATTACCTCAATGTATAGACTTGATAAATTACAAATTGGTCATTTTCTTCCGGTGAAGTGACAGATTAGTTGGATTTTTTCCGAACATTGTGAATGCTGACTTTGCTGATTTTCACTTGCAGTTTATTGTTTACATTATAAATTACTATATTACTACAATATGACTAAAAGCTATATGCATTGAATAACGTTTTTGTCAAAATGGCTAATCAATAAAATGGTAATTATAATATAAAAAAATATATGTTTTCATGCCATTTGAGTACGTAGCCAAATCAATTTTTATAAAATTAATGAAGTATACATGCCAGTCCCAGCAGTACGGAACCACTCCCTTATACTAATGATAATCGACAATTACATATTTGCATTTGGTTACAACAATACCTACGTTACACACCTATTCCTACTTTGTACATACATTTCTGCATTTTACTGCTAACATGTATGTAAACTGCAATAGTCAGTCGAGTTTTCCGTACTACACCGAAATAGTGTAAAGCTAAAACTGAAGAAAAAATAAGCAGGATTCGGAAATGAGCATAACCGGAAAAACAGACAAAACGTATTCTCTGCCGCTGGAGATATTTTACGGTGCTGCATTTTATACTTGCGCAGTGCCCTTTAAGGTAGTGAGAGATGAAGATCGATTTATTACAACTTCCTGGTGGCCTCAGAAGGTTCTTATTTAAAAAAAAAAGCAATTTAAGTGTTTGGATATTAGGTACATTCGTAGAGTAAAAATAAATAAATAAACCATTATTTCGGTTCTCAAGGTGGTCTGCTGCATGCAACAAATCGTTCAATTTATTGGACATGTAGTAGCTATTCATAAACTGGCAGTGGATTTAGCAGAGCATAATGACAACATAAAAAGTTACTTTGCCTTATTTACCATGGCTGCGAGGTTTGGTTTAATACTTGTTGGAATCTATAAACATTTTTTCTGCAAACAGCATCTCGTAACGTTGATGACATCAATACACAAATTTTCACTGAAATATCATCCAAATGATCATGGGAGCTTGTGACGCTTGGTAAAAATAGAAACTAAATTGCCCACTTTGTGCAAACTTTTTGCATCCTTTCTAACTGTAAAACTAATCAAAATGTGTAATATTTCTGATGTGATATTAAAGGCTTGGAACCGATCCATACTCAACAGCTTTGCTGTATCTTTATGCTGCTTGGCATTCGTCAGTGTGTGGGCGGATTTAGGTTCGCCTGGAATGACTTCTGACTTCTGCTTAAAATTCTTTGAGGAAGTCAGTGCGATGGATGAAGCAAATTTTTCGTTTTGCAGTGAAATCAGTTTCAGAAACTTGTTAGCCATAGCACTTGTATTTTATTTGAAAATCGGAACAGAGTACATAATTTTTATGCTAGTCATAAGCTTTAATCTTACTGCCTACATATTGTGGTTGATTTCGTGGGATTTAAAGAATGCATATTACAGAAGTGAAAGGAAGGATATTGAATGTATAAAGAGTTATAAAAAGCTTTGTCATATTGCTCGACAATTTTCCTCCTATTATGGATTGATGATATTAGTTAGCTATTTAATCAGCTTATTTTATTATCCACCAAACATGGACGAAATATTTCAGCAGCGACTATCGATTGGAGTAAAGCTATACGTTTGTCAGGTGTTGACAATTTCAATTGTTACTTCAATAGCACTTGCAAGTTTTGCCAAGCAGGTAAATAATATTATGCTTCATTATTTTAAAGCAGTCAATACATGAAACAATTATTGCGTTAAACCTTATAATCAATTTCAGACCTCTGCCGTAATTACTACTTTGGTAAATAAAGGAAAGTGTAGCAGTGGAATTTGCTTAACCAACTCTTCTGCAGCTTTGCTTAGTTCTTTGATAAGGAATGACTTTTTTGCAGTGCGAGTCGGATATTTCCCTGTTACTTTTTCAACTGTATACGCTGTAAGCAAGCTCATAGTAGTAACTTTATGAATGAATGTAAGCTTTGCAACGAAGATAAAAGTAATAAAATGTTTTTGAGGTAATAACTACGAAATAATCTTATTTTTTACAGTTTGTGTCGTGTCTACTAACTTTGTTTTATATAAGCGCATCGCCACCATGCACTGCAGTAGTAAACTGCTAGGAACGATGAAAGTTTTTTTGACTTATACATTAGCAGACAATAAGCAACTTTTCATTATGAAGTGCTCCAGCATAATATTACACGTATCTTAAGAACAAAACTGATATAAAATTTTTGGAATTATTTGTGGCCCATGTATAGAATCTCTTCGATCAAAAATACGACAACGACTTACACTACAAAAAAATGCATAACAAATTGTGGGGTTGTCGATTTACGATATTTTCAAATATTTTAATAAAGATATTACGATAAGATTATTCTAAAAATCCAGTAGCTCTCAGCAGCTCCAATTGTGATTGATGCAATTGCCATGATGCATGTATTTACCGTGCATTAAATTATTTTCTTTTGAAAAATTCACACGACTCGGTCCTATGCAAAGTTTATGCATATTAACTTTCCAATGACGAAAATTAACGAAATAAGAAGAAAGTCTTTTTGTGTCGGTTTTTGTCTCAACTTACCTAGCAGGCACATGGTGGGCTTACACTAACGTAGAAAACCGAAAACACACAATTCATGAACTGCAAAGCAGAATAAAAGTACACCTTTTAAATTACCAAATACATTTTTCGTAGCAAGAGGTACACGTAAGCGAATTAATTAATGAGCTTACTTACAACGTACACAGATCCGAACGTGACAGGGAACCATGTTAACCTAACCGAACAAAAATTGTGGTCAGCGCAGTAGTTCAGAAATGCCGCACAATTGTTTGTGACACACCTTCTACTGAATTGGTTCTTTTGTAGCAAAGTCTTAATTGTCCCAGAAATCTGCAAAAAAAATCGTGAAAATGTCAAGACTTACATAGCCATAATGGGTAACCAATCGCAAAATAATTCTTTGTCACTGCACTGCTTACTTCAAACGAACTTTCTTTTTTGTCTCAATCTCAGTATCAATTACCTGATATGCAAAATGTGCCAACAGAGTCGCAATTGTAACGGTTATTATTATCCAAAAGTCAGTGTAAATGTTTCTTCCGATCCATTTTCGTGGTAGAAATATTGCGTCCATATTTGGTGCGTAATAGCATAAAAGGCATACAAAAATCAAATACAACATTAACCCATAGCAAACTGAAAATTTTCGTGCCACTCGACACAAGCGTCTATATTGTTTCACACTATTTAATAGATTATAGCTATTTGAAACCATTGAAGTAAATTCTGTTGCAAGCATCCATAGTATTATTGACGAAATAAATGCACTGTATACATGCAGTGTGTAATGAAAACCTTTCAAAATAGTATATCCAAATAAAATAGCCATCATTAGGACGTTTTGCAGATTTGTTTCTCTACAGAAGGGGATTGTCCGTACTGGAAAATCACATTCTTTTTGGATTTGGCTACAATAAGTTGAAGGAGGCTGGGAGAGATCAAACAATATAAAGGGAGTGATAAATGACGCAAAATAAAAAATCGCAACAAAAATATAGCATGTGATCCTGGACCAAATCTGCAATTTAATTTAAAATAGGAATATTGTATTTACCTGTCGTGTTCTAAATGCATTTTGAATATTATGAAAGTTAAACCCTTACCAAGCGCAAAAGAAGGCCATCTTTTGGCTGGCAATATTTTTGTGAATAATTGTGAAGTGTTTGCATATACGAGAGAAATTGGTTTTGGCAAAGGAAAGACTTGTGAGCTGCAATCAAGGCGTACACAAATGTTGTTGTTTCACCAAAGAAGCGAAAGTAGCTTTTTATATTTGTTGAAAATTTTGGCAAATTCAAAATCTCTCTATATAATAAAAATACTCGTCCAATTATTATTGTGAGTGTGAGTAGGAACCAAAATATCTAAGACAGAAATTTAATTTTTGTTAAACATTGAATAAAAAATGGTTATCTATTTTACTATAATGTTTTCCAAAAACGTGTACCTTTTGCGGGCGAAACGTCTTCAAACTTAGCTTGTCACCGTTTCTCTCGACTTTGAATGGTACAAATGCAGTGTAGTAAGCAACCTTATAAAATGTTTCCAGCAAAAAATTGTAATTTGTTCTGGCTTTGTGAGCTTTGGACATTTTTATGGGCGAAAATTTATACGTGGTTCTTCTTTCTGAGCTTCTAAGTACACAAAAAAATCATGTAAAAAATAAGTAAGAACTGCTTTGCTGGTCATTCTGAGTGTGAAATGAATTACCCTGTCAAAAACTGCAACTATTGTCAACAGCATTTGATACCAGGGCCAAGGTATTGAAGTTGTCTAATCCATTTCCAATGCTGGTTGAAAACAACTGAAAAAATAGATCGGAATAATTTTTGACAATAATAACTACAGTAAAGACAGTACCTGTTCAAGCTATTTTCTAATAAATGAATTTTTAATCTGAACACGAGCCAATAGGTAGCCTTTAGCATGTTTTTCCACATCCTGTTGATAATGTAACTGGTAGCAAAAAATATTCAGATTTAAATACGGGTCTTTTGTCGAGTATATTCAATATTATGTAGACGTAACGCTCAACTCATAAAAAATTAATGAAAACAACCATCGTTTCATCAGACGAAAGCAATTACGTCCTCTATACTTCATACGAAGGCGTTTCTTTTCCAGTAAAATAACCGAACTATCATTGGATGTATTGATTTGTTCAGGTACTTTCTATTCAAAGCCTTGATGAATATTTCGAATTTTAAAACAACTGTTCCAATGCACATTTAATACTTAACTGCGTATAATAAGCAAACAAAGCTTATGACTAACTTATATAAATGTGAAATACAAAAAAATAGTAGTAGTAGGTTAAGTGATCTGAATATAAACGTAATAATCTCCACTCCAGACAACTCTGTTTGTTTCCGTCATACCAAAGTGTTTAAAAGGGACTGTAAATTTTCATATTGGTTGATTTATTTTGATCTCAAGTATTTACATTTTATTGACTGGAATGCTGGTTAAGGTTGAAGCTAACTATAGTTGAAAAAAAAAATAATAATTTGTATAAAATGAAAATTTTATTTTTGTGAATAATACTACACGGTAGCTGGCTACCAGAGCTGCTTTCGTACTCTTATATCCACCCACACAAATGAATAATTCGAAAAGTTGTCTCGTTTTCATGAGAAAACCAATTAATCAACACGGCTTGTTTATTGATAGGAAGTGCAAAGAGCAATTGGTTTATTTCAAAAAGGTATAGGGAGCAGCGATGAATTGAGGTATTGCTTATCAGTGATAACTTGAGTATCGCTGGAATAAGATTGTGTCAAACATGGCATATATGTATATTTTTATTTTTATTTTTCTGGTTTGCAATTTTTAATGAGTAAAACTGCATCATTACTCAGGTAAAAAATCTTTCTGATATATTATGATAAGTTTATTAGCTTCAGGAAAAAAAAATTGTCTCATATTTTAATTTCTGTAGTAGATTAAACTTTGCAGGGTGGTGAGGCGCTAACGTAAAATAGAGTAAATAGACAGGTCACAAACTGGAATCGATAAGATAAGCATTGTTACTAATTCTTCTACTTAAATTGTTTCAGTAGGTTGTGTGAGAAAATGCAAAAAAAATACATGTTCTTTATAGGCATTACTTACACCGTACACAGATGAAAAGGTAACAGGAAAGTGAACTAATTTTACTGCACTAAAGTTATTTGCCGTCATGTGTTTGAGCAAAGTCATGGAAGAATTTGTCAAATATTTTCCATTGTAGCCTTTCGCACTATTAATCGAGGCAGTTAGGACATTAGAAACCTGGAAAAGTATTACTATCACTAGGTCAATTTTCATGTTCAACATTTGAAAGTTTAAAAGGTAGGTGGATAGTTGTACAAACAACCTGATGATTAGCATAAGCCAATGCTATTGCAGTAAGAGTAGAAAGTGTAAGCAACTGGCCAAGGTGTATTTTTGCTCCAATCCACACAGCACCTTGAAATATCTCATCCATATTTGGAGGATAATAAAACAGACAAATTAAAAAGCCAGCAAGTAGCATTGACCCAAAAAAGTCGGAAATTTTACGCACAACTTTGCTCCAGCATTTATAGCGTTTTATGCTGTTTATGACATCTTCCCGGTTTTCACAAGACACATTTTTCAAATCAAATGAAATCAACCATACTGTAAATGATGCCAAGTATGAGCTGAAAGCTTGCATAAAAATGACATATTCGCCTCCGGTTTTCATCCCAAATAAAATAGCAAAGGATGCAAAGCTTTTAAAACTGAAGCTGGTGGAACACAGTGAAACATTTTGCGTATGTAGTCCACAGTCTTTTAAAAACCTGGAACAAATCTCAGAATACACTCTACTAAAACCCAAATAGAACCATACATTGTTTAGACCCAGAAACGAGAAAAACATTATTGAAATATAACATATTGGTCTGGACCACACCTAAAATTGCACACAATAAATCATCAAAATAATAATAAGGCATCATGTTATGATAAGATTTGATTGATTGATGACTTGCTCCTTACCAATCGACGTAAGCGTCCAACTTTACATGGATAATTTTTCAACGAAAATTGGTGAATTGACCTTAATAATGTGAGAAGTTGCTGCTGGCAGAAAAAGTATCTATAAATTCCAATAAGCGTAAAACTAAGCCTTGCTAAAACAGTGAAAAAGGTAAAATAACTTTTAATGTTGCCATCGTTCTCTCGCATGCTTGCTGCAAGTCTTTGAATAGTTACTAGGTGTCCAATAAAGTGAATGATTTGACATGCATAGCAAATTATCTGCCGATCATGTGAGGAAATATTTATTTGTGGTGGTTAACTGGTTTTTCTAATAGTTTATTTTAGTGGGTAAATACGTACCTGTTGGAGCAGGAAGGTTTTCGAAATGAGTCTGTCACCGTCTCTTTGTATTTTGAATGGGATGACGGCTGTGTAGTAGGCAGCATTATAAAAAACTTGCAGCAATAAAGTGTAGTTTTCTTGGTGATGGTGATCATCCAAAGTAATTTTCCGTCTCTGTTTTGATAACATCAAGAAAAATTACTTTTGAACCTGCTGCTCCAAATATCTAAATCCTACTGGATACTAGGACAAAGAAATTAATTGGTCAGTGCAAGGAACTGTGTTTTATTGATTGCACGATTTGCATATAGACTTGAAGTAGAAATTACTTGAATAATGAAAAGCCCTGCATTTTTTTGGATTTTGGGTGGGTGTTTTTAATTTTAGTAAATGTGTGTACTCACTACTGTGATAAGAGTACTGGCAAAGTGTATTAGCATGTTATATTTTTTTACCCATGAGAGATATAAAATACAAGCGGCAACAATTTTAATTAGCATAAAACATCTCATAAATTAGTGCTTAATTAGAGTTTTGTGGAAAGCGGACTAGACGGATGGATGACAGCATGTACTTACATCCATTTTTCTTGACTTAATTGTTCCACATATTTAAACGAATTGCTTTCAACTACAAAAAAATAAAAATCTGCAAACTTTTTTTTTTACATATTTATTACCTTGTCATGGTTAAATTAGTATTTTTGGTATCATTATCGTGTCCTCTGTCAGTGATTTATTAAAAATTACTTTGTGATAAATTTGCACGTGCTGTGAGAACTAGACACGCTAGTTCCTGGTCTATTATCGTCATCAGTATGCAATTTATATATTGAATTCAACCAGCACGGATTTGAACCATTTATGTAAAAAAATCAAGAAAAAATGGTAGTTTGAATTAGTTTAGGATTGACGTCAGTTTAATCAAATTTTGCATCTAGGTAAGATCATTATCACTCAAGATAGTGATTGCTGCACTACGTTAGCATGAATGATTGAACAATTTCAATTTGCTACAATTTCTGACATTTTTGCATACATTTTATGTGCTTCTTTGCAGTTTGAAAAATTCCAACATCAAATGTACACTGCAGTATCTTGTAGGATAGTAGTTACTTACTTACAAGTAGCAATTTTAGTAAATTTGTTGGTATTGCATAATACATTTTAGACTCCATTCTAAAACATCCCCTTTATTTGACCTCGCCCATCCAGTCATTCTTCAATTTAAACTAGAATACATATATAGAAAGTGAAGTAATAATCGAAAGTAAATGCACCATTCAATACAATTAGTAAACACATCTTGTAAAAAGTTTTGAATTTCAATATTCTCAATCAATCATTTTAAGCCAAAAATATCAAAATATTCCTTTTCTTGTTTTTAATTCAACAAATGTGGCCTGAAAATGCATATGGCAAGAAAACAAGTTCCTTTACCAGTTGTACTTGCCAATACTATGCCTCCCAAAAATAAGTGCACCCTTTATTATCTAATCATAAAAGCAAACGCCAACACTGGGTGTCCAACAACAATTCAAGTTCATTTTTCAATATCAAATTGCAACTGCCCAGCCCTTGCCCTCATCATCAAATTGCATATGTTCAAAGTCCACTGCATACATACATACATGCAGTGTTTTTTTGTCATAGTGAGAGAAGCAATTAGAATCTATTCATAATTACCCTATATTTTTCAGCCATTGAATGCACATGGTGCATATTAATCCCAACATTCTACCAAAAAAAAGATATCATCACGTACTTTATCCTCTTCTCAGCTATAATAACCATAAACACATCAACGGGTACAATCATCACACATAGTTTTTAATTAGCAAACATTTTTCTCAAAAATTAATTGTAATGGTTTTGTACCCTGTCGTGTAACGATTATTATACTTTTATTCTTGCTCATTCATTTATACAATCAAAAATCTTTTATTTTGGCTTCCACCTGTCAAGTTCAGGGTGATCTTATGAGCAATCAGTGACCACATTCACATTTTGGTCATTTGACGTTTTGAATGACAAGTCGACGACTGCAACATGAGAGAAAAGAATGATCATAAGTACTTCACACTTTGCATCATCATATCATCATCATCCCACAAACACACTCACTCTGATGGCAATAAACAGAGCAAGCCATAAATGAAAACTTGCTGCTTTGCTTTGCTTCATTTCCTTTTTTTTCTACTACTGCCTCAATCACAATTGTACAAAAAAACAAATGAGGTAAAGTAAGCCGACTCAATCAACTTGATCTAATTACTATTTTTCCATCGTCTTCAACTTTGTTCGCTGTCATTAAATTTATTTTATTTTTTATAAAAAAACAAGGCGAGGTAATAATGCACCAATAAATTGTTCAGAGCAAAAATTGGTTTAAAAAAGTGATACAAATATAGCCCATTGACATGATTGATTGTTACCAAAAAGTTTTTTTTTTTTTGCATAATGAATTACTTTTCTATTCCAACACTTGCACTTGTTAAAAAATGTACATATAACCTCAATACTTATAGGCTCTTTTTTCCAATTCCCTTTTACTTGCATTTTAAATAGCTTTTAAGATAAAATGCAATACAGGTTGTCAGACAGCCAGCCAGCCAGCAGCGGAATAATAACAAAAAAAATAATAATAATTGTACAAATGCTATACTGTTAAAGAAATCAAGTTTGACATTTCTATTCTTGATGCTATAAAATGTGCCAAAAATGTCTACACACATATGATCATCATGATACATATAAGCTTACATTTTTTTGACAAGTCTATTAAGCAGGTATAACATTCTCAATAGAACACAATATTATTATTATTATCATTGTCATTGTCGTACTATATTTTTTGTCCACCCATTATTCTCTCTAGTAGTCCAGACCAGAAAATAAAACAAGACAAGCTTGCATTGTTTGTGCGTGCGGTTTGGCGTTTGATGGTGGCTTCTTCTAGTATAATCTTCATATTTCACACACACAATGTGGTGGACTCCTCGTTGACAGTATTATAAAGAGAGTAGTAATATATAATTTTTTTTGAACGTTCTATCACTCACTGCCATCAACTTACTGGTACATATATACCCAGGTTGATATAAAAAAAATTATTGTACCGGTCTATTTTTTTTTCTTTTTGTTCTGCTCCTTGGCCGGTAATGCTGCTTTGTTATATAAAAAGTGTTTGTTATGTAATCTTAAGACTAATGAAAATAATAAAGTGATCCACAACAGCCAATTTGAAGAAGGTGTGAATGTTATGATATTGATATGGTGATAATGATAAGGATCAGATTTGTAGAGCAAATGTGGATTGAGTATAAATACGATTGTCACTGCTGACCTTATCATTCAGTTGTCTTTATCCTACAATAGTAGCAACAATAACAAAAAAATTATATTATCTGTCTCTGTACGCAGCAGAAAAAAAAACAACAAAATGAACAGAGTGAGTAAAATAGTTTTTTCATGGAGTTTTCGGTAATTAAACTGAAAAAAAAGTAATTTCTTTGATAATAATTTCGGTATTTTTTAAAAAATTTCAGTTTGCCGTTGCCGTTTTGGCTTTTGCCACCGTTGCCCATGCTGGAGGTAAATTGAAGCAGTAAAAATTTTGAATAATTTTATGCCAAGTGTTTTGGAAAATTTTCTTATCGGTTTAATTTTAAAATGTTTAGCTCCAGTTGGTTTGGGATATGCTGGTGGAATTGGCTTGGGAGGTTTGGGATACTCTACTGGTGCTATCGGTTTGGGAGGAGTTGTTGGACGCTCCATTGCTGCTCCAGCTCTTGCTCTTCGTCAACCAATCGTCCAGGCTGCTGCCCCAGTGGCTGCCGTTCGCGCTGAGCCCTTTGACCCCAATCCCCAATACAACTTTGGTTATTCCGTGTCCGATGCTCTCACCGGAGACCAAAAGTCACAGACCGAAACCAGAAGTGGCGATGTTGTCCAAGGACAGTACTCCCTTGTTGAGCCTGGTTAGTACATTTTTCTTTTGTA
>JAHZMZ010002675.1:0-17529 GCA_027743805.1 Lepidocyrtoides sp. E14 | reverse complement strand
GGTGTAATAATGGAACTCTACGTTGTAAAGAGAAGCAAGGTGTGCAATGCAATGTTGTTTATATCGGTTACATAATATCGAATTGAAGATTGGATTGGTTAGAATATTAATTTATATAGACCTCAAGATGAACTTTTCCATGATATGCTAATTTACTTGCAAGCTTTTCAAAAACTCAAAATGCAGTTCATAAGATTAAGACTACTTACAAGGAAGGTTTCAGGTTGACTTTGGCCAAAAGTTTAAAAATGCACTTTAGTGCTGATGCTGATTTATTCTAAGTACTGATAACAATTCAACAATAATGCTAATGATTTATTCATCAATATTGATCTTTTAACAACATTGTCCTACTATTCGATTGAGCTATGCTGTAGAGGTAATTGAGCGATTAGTTGATGAAAGTCCAATTCAAAAAATTCTAAACTAAATAGTTCTAGAGCTATCGTGGCTACATAGTACATTCAGGTGACTGATCAGACTAACATACTCTTTTCATTAAGTGATGCTCCAAGCTAAATACATGATAGTAAGGGATAACTTGCCGATTTACTATTTGAGAACGCTAATTGTGTATATTAAAGCCTATATCTACTTACTTTCTATCTGCCTTTATTGATTGTTTGCATATTATTGTTGATGTTTGTTTTTGTTACTATCAACATTTCCAATCTTATAAACACTGATTTTCACCCTCTTTTAACAACCGAAGAGACTTTTGTATCACGTCTTGTTTCGCACATTTACAAAAGTACCTACCTATAACCTCCTAGTATTTTACTACTTATTTTGCAAATTATTTTGGTAACAAGATTTTTTATCATTAAAATGATTCCAATTAAGTACACCTACATATACTCTAACCAGTCACCTAAACTAGGTAAACTCCATTACTCCATACATGTTTGCTATATTCCCTATCTCAATTCTCAAGTACTTTTCCTAACCACAAAAAACGTTATCTCTCTCTCAACTTGATAAATTATTGATGGACATATATACAGGCAAATACATGCGTCATGTATTGAATGATATGAATATTTATTTGATTGCAAAGGTTGATTTTTAATTTGGCAACTGCTAAAAAGAGTGAAGTTCAGCTTTACTTAAGCAAATTGAATGGATAATAATTTCTTGTTGATATTCATGTACTCAAGTTTTATCTCTCTATTTTTGGAACTGAATGTGCCAGAATTTACTATGCTGTGCTGTAATTTGCGGAAATGATACGGGAAAAGAGTAGTATAGATAGCAGCATTGTCGGAATGTAAGTGGTCAACGGCAAACTCTCTACCCTACACCTTGTGTTACATAACAAAAACGAATGATTCTCCAGCTTTGACATTTTATCACCTAAATGATGAAATGAAACTAATTGAAATTAACTAGAGCTTAATTGCTAACAAAATGTGCATTACAAGTACAAGCAGGAGCACTTTATTTAGCAATGTTACACTTTATGTACACGTTATTACTTTTACCTCCTGTCACCTTCAACTATTATTGTCAAAAAATGTATACCTATTATTATTGCATAATATCATGGTTATGGATTTCATAAAGCTGCTACTGATATAAGAAATGCATCGATACAACATTACAAATTACAGACATAAACACCACACATCACCGCCCATTTCACTTCACACAAGTGTAGTGTTATTGCTACTGCTACTATATTACGTTCGTATCAATAGTCATCACTTAGCATAGTTTTTTTGTCTTTGATCATTCATGCCTTACAATGAAAAATTTAACGATACAGGATATTATGATAGATCGGTCAGGTAATTTGAGAAACTAGCTTCTAAAAATGTTTACATGTTTGCTTTATGTAAGCGAGATTTGATACGTGCGGAAGAGCCCCGGTCAGTTCATGGTAATAAAAGGTAATGGTTCTCTTCCAAATAGTCTGTGGCTTTCTTAGAAGCAATTATTTTACTAATCACCACTTTCATGGTCAAGGTTAATGTACTAATAACAATGAACTACTACCAACTTAAACCATCGGTACATGCCCACACTCTAACCGAACATAGTTGTGTTTTGAGGGTGAGGTATGGTATAGCGTGGTTCCAAGTAGTTTCCACATGCATAGGTAATATAAACACGGTATCTATCAACCTTTTTTTAAGCTTTTTTTTCTTTTTAAAAACTGACCACAGCACACCATAAAATTATTTATTCATAAATAACCGGGAACTAAGACGAATTAAGCATACATAACATCCATTTTATAATATACTCTTGTGTACATCCGGTACTTTTGCAGTATCACGACATGGTTTGGAAGATTATTCCTTAGCCAGCTATAACCAGATGAAAACGTTATACTAGTTCAACGGCTGACTCATTTTATGAATGAATCTACCTACGCAAATGTAGACAAGATCTAAATCCTTGTCCTACCTTTACATTTTTTTAAAACCAGGATATCAGGAACCTAGGCTTGTATTTTGTTAAGAAGTAAAGTATGTACGTACGTATGTAGATAAAAGAAGATCTCTACTTTTGAGGAAACCTGTTTCCAGTTCGCACGGTTCGTCAAAAAAGAAAGTTCCTGTTTGCAATTTTGCAAAAGTTATGCTCTACTGATTTTGATAATAAATATTAAAATGGTTCTAGTAATTTTGTGAATTCGCAGAATCCACATCATCCTATTCATTTTAGATCCTGCTGTTACTAAAATGACTCATTGCTAGTAAAATGCCCACACTGACCATGCTACGAGCAGGTCTACCTTTATAGAGACACTACTGACTGACACTGACGCAACATCATTCATGTTCATGTGAACTTTTGTTCGTGTTCAGTTCATTGACGAAATGATAATGTCTCGGTCTTTTCTTTCTTTTTTGCCCACTCAAAAGTTAACGTTTTCATAAAAAGACGAGGGTAACATGTGTTCACTATAAAACTAATTGCACATAATTGTAATATTTTTTAATTTGTGCTTAATATTTATGAAAGCCAAAATGCTAAATGTAATTCATTTTATTTTATAAAATGAAATTATTAACAGTTGATCACACAAGTGTAATACATACCTATAAATTACAACAGGCCAACATCTTAGTGTTGAGGAAACGCATTGCTTATACACGTCTTCAAACAAAAATCATGAATTGGATAATATATGCTGACATGCAGGTTTCGCTGATTTATGCTAACAGTTGGAGATCAACAAAACCTAATCTGTATTGCATGTATGTGCATGCATCATCGACAACTTGTACAATTTTTAGACAGTTAACAATAATCGTCGACTTATTTATCGTTATGTGTTATGTCAATACGAGTCATATCTGTCCACAAAGGAATTGTTATTATGATAGTTACATAATATACACGTCAGATTAGTCTACGACTAAAAGTCATAATCAAAAAACGTATTCAACTATCTCAGGTAAAGAATAAATCATACGAACGCTTTGATGGTAGAAAGAATATGTCGCCATTTTTAGAGAAATGCCATGATGCTTTGTGTCAAGACTCATATTATTGTCTTCTTTACATTGCATTGTCATCATTCATCATCATCATACAGTGTTCGCAATGTTAGTAAGTGTAATAGCTGTTATAATTTCTAACAGTAAACAATGTAAACTCCGCTGTTGTTATAAAGTACGAATGGTTACTCAAGGCAAATTATAGTAGAAAACTTGGTATTATTATATCACAAAGTATATTTGCAAACAATAGTTTTCGTCTTTGCGTATCATTTTTTATTCATGCGACCCTCTTTTACAAATCAAAAGACAATGCATACACGACAACGACATGCCCTAGACCAAACTTTTAATTTCAATAATTGGTGCATAAAGTATTATTGTAATCTTCATAGTTGTAAGGTTTAGATACAAGTTGTATAAAATTTAGGGAACAAACAACGTATTTACAATAAATAAACTGTTACCCTTTGTGATGTAGTTCTGAAGACAGTATTTTAAACCGGTGTGGCGACAGTGTGAATAACAAATTAGCAATATTATGTATTTACCTGTTTGCTCAGATAAATAGTCAAGTGACGACAAGCGGTATGCAACAGTAGTAGTTAAACTGAGATAGTGATAGGGACAAATCTTAGATAAGCAAAGTAAGAAGATACCTAGGTAAATGAGGTAAATATTCTATTTGAGTTCTTGAAGAAATTTTATCTACTCTGTGACACGAGCCCAAAGAGCACAAACTTTAGCGATTGCATGACACGCAAAAGAGTTACAATACACAAGTTGGTAATTGCTTGCATTCAACATTCACATTGTTATTTTTGGAATAAGCACATGTTTCTGTCATTTCATTAAACTCACGGATGTGGTTGAACGCGCTTTATTAAAGAGCGTAAAATTTATTTTTATCCTTGTTTGTAAGTTGTGTGCACTCTATTCATTTTATTGCAGTAGTAGTACTACTGTCACTGTACTACAGTGCTCTCTTCAGCATCAATTTAAAAGAATTACTGAAGCTTAAAATGCAAAGTTAACTTTTTCCTTTTCTTACCTGTTCAAATAAGTAGATTTTTATCTGTACCTCATTGATTTCTAGAGGTCACACCACAATAAATCGATGAAAGAATATATAATATCTTATAATTTTTCCGTTTTATTCTCCAAGAAGCTAGCTACAGTAGTAATTCACAATGTTCACTTAAACACTATAATTTTCCTACATTTCAGTTCGATTAGATAACTGCTGAACTTGCAAAATTATTGCTAGATGTAGTCAGTCAGTAAATCAATTTTTATATATATAGGAAATTTTCACACACAATAATTCAGCCATACAGTTTATCTGTGTATGGATAAAGTAACTGGCACTTGTAAGATGATATTATTTCATTATTGCTCAAGTAATTTTTCCTTCAGTACTCCAAACTAGACACTTGCGTTACAAACTTTACGTATGCATCTATTCTCAATTTTTAATTCAGCTAGACTCAATTTTCTCATCATCTCTGACCTGTCCAGGAAACCTGCGGATAACTTGCTGCGTTTATATGGGAAAAGATGAACACTTTTTGACTACTTCTGATTTACGTTGAAATGTTCACTGTCATCATATCACAGGGAAAGTCTTATGCAGTTTTCTTCCTTAACTTGTTTTATTAAAGAAAAACCTTTATGATTTTACGCAGTATAGACTCGCGATATTGAGTTGTCGCTCGCCCCTATTTTCTCATTCACGTTCATTATATCCATTATTTTTTGACATTAACATCGACTGGTTTCCTGTGTCATTATTATTATTGCTTACTATTTGGGCTAAAGGAAAAGTAGGTAATACTGCTGCTTCAGTAATTAAAAGCAATGAATTTGGAGAAAAACTATTCCGTTATTTTTTGATGCAGAAGAATTATTGCTCATTTTTATCCAGAATTCCAGAAGCACATGACAAAGCAGACACACTGTGCACTCTCCCCCACACTATTTACTTTCACAGTCCACAATAGGAAAACAACTGTGGGTGCAATAAACCTATAATATACTTACTATTTCACTTTGCCATCCGCATCCTCTAGTGTTTAGTGAAGCTTTTTAGGTTCTTTTTATCCCTGTTTGACTCCGTGTTCTTGTCCCATTCTTACAAAAAACCATGACATACAAATTCCCACCCTTTGGCTAGCATAACAATCTATTAGTAGTCAGCAGGAGGTCAGTCGGGAGTTGTCGTTTGTCGTAATGGTAGCCGCTGGATCACACCCAGAAAAAACATCACATACAACACATCTCTTAGATCTGGCAACTACTAAACTGACGCTCAAATGATGTATGTATTTTAGTTAAAAGGGAAATTCCTTACCTGCGAAGAAGTCCCTTACACATTTTATACGAATTGGATTAATATTATTGGTGGAATGAGTAAGTCCTTTATGCATCGTATATGATACTTTTCTAGTTTAGATATGGCTATTAGTTGTCTGTTCAACAGTTTCTTGTCTGCATAATGCACGACCAGTAATATCAATAATATGCAACTTGACTATGCATACAAAAACCAAAGATGTAAAATTTTTTGGGTATTTTCTATCATTGATCATTCGCCCTATAAAAAAGTCTCAATGTAAGACTCGTGCAAGTATCCAAGTTGATTTCCTACACAAAAGACTTAAAAACACTTTTCAGCACGCTGTGTTACGAAAGGAGCAAGAATACTTACAAGTGTACATGCTCATGTTGTTTGAATTGCAATGATGCAGGCACAAAAGCATATATCGCTTCAAAAACTGTTGATGACGCATTATAAAATAAAATAGATGTTTAGTATCTTATATACCCATTAAAGTTCGCTGTAGTTATTTGGCTTCTAAACGGTTAGCATTATTGAGGTTTTACATATCAATTACATGCAATGTGTATTTTCTGAGGATGATGAGGTTTACAGACATTCGTGTTGTCGGCAAAAACAAAAATGTGCAAAAGTGCAAATCATCAAGAAAACTATACCTTCTTGGTTAGATTCAGATTTCAGACACACAAAAACTGACAATTTTTTTATGCTAGAATGATTGTGATTAGTAATCGTTGATTACTTGGCATGGGCAAATTGATCTAGCTAAATGTTAAGTCGCATTCTTCCCTGTGATGATGTTTATCTTTGCAGTATTTGCATAAGTATGTGTATTCCATCCTTGTTGTAGTTTTCCTTGAGGGAGTAACATTCTTAATGAATTTGCAATTAAAAAGAGCCATTATAGCCGTCAATCAGTTGGTTCCTCACACTAATATGCACTAAAACCTTTGAAATATTTTATTCCTAAATGAGGAATTAAAAGCATGCGTAGGTACCTAACATTCATTAAACAAACGTTGTAAGTCGTTATTTTAGCTTTTCCTTGATGTTTACATGTATGTAAGTCCCTACTAGCCTTTGGTGATTTGGCTGATGTTCCTCAGTAAGCATATAAGCAGTGCTAAAGAGATGTTGAATTTATTCGCGAATCACGAATAACACACAATGAATTATACATCATTGGCTCACAGTTAAATTTTTTTGTTTGATCAGTTATATTATACTCCATTAACGGCAATAGAAGAGTACAACATACAAAGTCTTCCTGTCACATCTTTAAAATCACAGTGCGCCCTGTGAAGCACAACTGAGTTATAGACAAAGGTAAAAAAAAACTGATGTTCAAAAAATTCTGGATTGATAGTAAGTTCTCATGCTGGACAAGTGTCATATTTATATTGTTGGTAGCCAAATACATTAGAAAACCGTAAGTGGAATTTAATTGAATGAATGTCCCGAAGCAATAAAGAATGAAAAATATCTGCAAATGCTACACCATTTTCATGATTTCCAATAAGGGTAATTCAAGATTAATAAAACGAATAAAACTTATTATATAGCAGTTATGTCTAGACATTGGATTCGAAAACTTTTCTGCACAGTGATACAATTTGATACTTTGACCTTTGCATCACAATATCATTAATAATATAATATTCAAGTCAAATTCAATAGGAGACCTAAGAGATGAGACAAATAAAATATTATCGTGTTTTCCGTGCTTCTCGTAATATTCCAGCCCACATTGCAATGCATAAATTAAGTAGGAGTACAAAAACATCAACTTTCGAAGCATGATATTGTCAACGCGTTTCTTTAAAATAAAGTTTGTAAATTTCTCAGCCGCTCTTCCGTACAAACTTTTTGTATTATTCTTTACAAAAACTGAGTCGTTAGAGAAGTAAGTTCAATCAAACCAATTAATGTGTGAACTTCCATCTTTGTTCTAATACATTTAACAAACTACTCTTTAATCCACATCCACACTAAATGTCCTGATGAGCTTGCATCGTGTCGCCTACTTTGGATCTAATGACTAATGACTAAACGGTAAGAAGGTAGTGGAAGAAACATGGATAATGAAATGAAGTAAAAAGTCCAAATGCATGCGTCTGCCATGAAAGTGCTCGTGCTGAGCAGCTCAATTATTATTATTATTCAATATTTTGTCGCAGAGTTGTCAGAGAATTTTTGCCTTTTACGCAATTTATGCAAGTATCATAATATTAATGAAATTAAAAAGCTTTTTGCTTTTAGGTCGATTGCTCTACTCTAGATTCTACTTTCTTAACCAACAATTCACATAAATGCGTATTATATGCAGGTATACAGTAATTTGTGTGTAAATATGTGGGTAATAGGTAAGAAATAAGAATCTATACCAGCAAAATAATATATCGTAAGTATAATACAGTAAATCATGGATTGTATTGCTGATGTACCTACTACATCTGCTACTTAACTTGTAACTAAAACTTGCTAAACACTTCAATCAGCCTACCATTTTACTTGTGTTCCTGCCTGCCTAGTTTTTTCTACTTGTGTTGTATGTATCCTGCCTTAATTCTAAATTACATATCCTATTATTTTCATGCTACATGCATGCAGCCGAAATATTTGTATAAAAACAACCTGTATGTTAGTACGTACGAACGTACGCGTACGTGTACCTATTTTCACAATGCATCTATGTTGATTTGCTGTGTTGTGTAGGTTGGTGGTGAGTTGAAGTGGACAAAGCTGAAAAAACTCGACAAAAAACTCATCATATATATTTTTCCTATTGCTCGGTTCTTGTTCTTGCATGTGTAACCCCATATGTTGATTTGCTGTGCTGTGTAGGTTGGTGGTGAGTTGAAGTGGACAAAGCTGAAAAAACTCGACAAAAAACTCATCATATATATTTTTCCTATTGCTCGGTTCTTGTTCTTGCATGTGTAACCCCATAATAAACCATTCATTTCATTTCGTCAAGTCAAATACAAGCATGAACACTGAACACAATAATATGATAGTGACGATGATGATGACACTGGGTATGTGTGTATACATAAGAACAGCAATATACCATTGCTCAAGGAGGATAAAAAAATGTCCCAACAAAAAGCATAGTTCACCACTACCACGTAAAATGAACTCAAATAAGACAATGAAAATTGGCAGGCGAATGTACTATTAAATATGCATTAGAGGCAAGGCAAGAGGATAGTGGGAATGTGAAAATATTTTACTCAAAATATTGAATGAAAATGGAAACGCAGTCAATGACTTTGTGTGTCTGTGTTTGTCTTGCATACTAAGGCACATAATATCTTGTTATTTTGTGCAGAATAATATTTCTTTCCTGTATGTTAACGTGTGTACTACATGCTTACCCTTCTTGAAAATTGAAAAGAGATGTGGAATTATACCTATGAGGATTAAAATTACAAAAGGAGTAACACGTAAGTATATACAACAATGCATTGTTATTTGTTATAGAGAGATCACCATCATGTGAGAAGTGAGGAGGAAAGACGGAAGAAAACAATTGTGTGAAATGTGAGAATCCAATAAAGAAAAACTGCATGCATCATCATCGTACATCGTATCATCATAGAGCAGCTTCACTGTGTGGAAGCAACATCGTTTTGAGTTACATCTCATTACTTCCAACTTGGAAGTTCCAAGTGCAATGCCTTTGGAATATACTTTAAATAATAATAATAAGTTGTATGGAAAGATTTTGTTGAAAGCAAAATAAATTATCGGTTTTGATCGGTAAGGGTGCTGTTGTGTGACCGAGGACGAGGCTAACGCATTGTACTTTGTCATCATGTTACATTGAATGTAGCCTGTAGCTAACATTTACTCAGCAACCAGCATGATAAGCTGCATTCTTGGCAGAGGATAACGTTTCAAACTGCGCTTTTAAGATACCCAAGCAACATAAAAGTAATTAAATATCAGTGAAACGCCGAGGGATTTACTCCCGATTTCTCGGCACCCCATGAATGAGCAAGTAGTGGTAGCTGGGTTGCCAATTATTATTAAAATACTAGTTTAGTTATGGCCGATCGACCTCGATCTGGAGCTGGAGGAGCATTTGACCCTAATCAGCCGTACAAGACTTTTTACTTTGTACTTCTGTTGGCAATAGTGTTTACGGTGAAAGATATATATTTAAACAGTGACAATTCTGCTGGAGCAAAAGGGAAAATGAGCTCAGAATCTGAGAGTGAGTCTGATGGAGGACTGGGGGATGAAACTTTAAGACAACGAAAGTTTGAACAGCAACGCCCCGAGTCTTCAGCTGGTTTCAAACTTACTGCAGGGTCCAAACTTTCGGCTGGCAAACTGGGTGGGCCAGCAATGAAATTTATGTATTGGTGAGTACAATCAAATCAATTTTCAATCGATTAATTTCATTGAACTTTTAGGAATGATTTATGTTGTGTTTGTATAATATTCATCATTACAACGCGTGGTGTCTTTTCTCTTTTTCAGTACCAGTTGAGGGTACAAGAACGCCTTCGAGCAGTACAACTCGATGATTCAACAACGACATCCAGAAATTATGGTTGAAGGAGTCTCATACCCTCCACCACCACAAAAGAAATTTTTGGCTCAAGTTGTTGTAAGCCCACTCAACTTTAACATTGAACAAATGTGTGGGCTTTGATAATGGTATTTTTACAATTAATACATTTTTTATATTTTGGCATTTTTTGCTAGGCTGTCCTCAAGTTCATGCTCTTAGGCTGTATTGTAATGGGTATCAACCCATTTCAGCAAATTGGTTTCGGTCATATTGGTGTTAGTTTCTGGACCTGGATGTTTGCAAACAAAATCTATGCAGCTTTAATGACATTTTTCCTAGCAAATTTTCTAGAAAATACTTTAGTTTCTACCGGAGCATTCGAGATTTACTTCAATGATGTTCCCGTGTGGAGCAAATTACAAACTGGTGAGCGTTTGATTCACTAACACTATAGTATGTATTTTGACTGTGTAAAAACACAAGTGTTTTATATTACCTCTGTTTCTCTCTTAAAAGGTCGCGTTCCTAGTCCACCAGAGCTACTTCAAATCATTGATAACAACTTGAAATTAATGAGAAGTGAAGATGACCTCGGTCTTTAATGAAAAATTACCGTAAATCCGAATATACAAAATTACTAAAAAAGGAGGGAAGGCTTTCAATGTGATTTCAATATTTTTTGTGTTTTAAGTTTGTAAATGAATCGTTATTTTACCGCCCCTTGTAATAAGTATATTTTCAACATAAGTACGCGCTTGTGCAGAAGTTTTGTTTCCTCCCCATGACCATGCATGGTCAGACCAAAGACTAAGTCAAATAAGTCGTCAATTTTAAATACTTGTTTTATGCGTAAGTTATGCTATTAGGACAAGTATCTTATGGAGGGGTAACAGAATGAATTGCCATTTTGACTGGATAACTCGATATGTTTTGTGAAGGATTTCCTTTAACTCGCATTTGTGACGGGGAAATCTTGATTATATTGTAACTATTGAGGTTTAAAGGATGAGATGGCCAATTTACTCATTTCCCTTACATACGATATTTGGCTCCAGTCAATCGTAATTTACGCTAAAAAGTATCATTTATATATGGTCATAAATGTTAGTTTTATAACCTAACCTACATATATACATTATCTTCAAGATTTTTTGAAATAAATGTGCTATAACAATATATAGATGAATAAAACTTCATGATGATTGAAATAAAACGTTTAAAATACAAAAATATCATTTGCTGATTACCGACTACTGACATCCAATTAACAGTACATCAAGTTACAATAAATTGTTTTCAAGTAGTGGGCCCTTCCATCATCGAGGTCAAGTATGCTTACTGCATTCCGTCCGGATAGTTTGTTTGCAATTAACGTTGAAAGAGAATTGTTTGTAGACGACGGGCACATGAGTAAAAAAAATGATAAAATAATTGCATACATAAATTTTACCAAAGCAGCTCCGTCTTAAATCTTAACTGCAATATCCTAGCAGTAAAAATAAACTATTAAGTAGTATGTCATGGTCTTCCACATATACCCATGCTTCATGACCTAATCATATCATATCTTGCTGCAACATTGCTTGTAACGTCTTAACATATCAGCGTCTTCGTCGAACTTTTTGAATAAACTACAATATCTTGAATATGTCATGTTGTGTAAAAAACCGACAGGAAAATTCTAAATCTTTCTATATATTAAAAGTAGCGTACCAGTGGAAAGATCACTGGAGTTACAGGAAAGATCAAGAATGTTTTCGATCCATTTGTCCTTATCGAAAAGTAATCTGTCTAGAATCTAACAGCATAAATATATACCAACTCCCGTTTACTGAGAATACATGGTTGTCCTACTTTATCATAACGATTGACAACCAGCAACTCCAGTATACTGTAGGATTGCTGAAGATCCTGAATACCTAAACCCCTTCCCTTGGAATCATTAGAACTCTCACACTGGAATATGAGAATGGAAATTTCACTCACGACCAAATTCGTAATTTACTCGTTGCTTCTCGGAGAAATGCATGTTCATAGCAGCATTTTGTGAAAGCCCTAAAAAGCTAAAGTATCTGAAGAGCTTTTTCCTTTCTGTCATGCTATACAGTCTTGTTAGCATACAATTTTTCATAGGTTTCATATTCATTAAATATCGTAAGATAGTTGTTTGTAACTTTATTTCAGTCTGTTCAAACGTATTCTAAAATTTAACATTAAGATTTTTCATCGAATAACTTTAATAACTGGCAAATTATGTAAGGCGTAAATTATTGCTGAAAAACAAGCAAACAACAAGTTGTTGAACTTTTTTTTCTTTCGGACAATTTTAATGAATTTATTTAGCGATGTTTTCAAGTGTGTGGCAGTAATGTCACATTCATCACTTGCGGTGGGTAGCGTCATGTTCTTACTTAATATAAGACGGACAACGGATGTCACTTTTCTTCTAGCGTATAGAAGGTTCTTCTAACAGTTTATTTTATATGCACTGTATGAATACTACTGCAGCATAAAGAAACGCTTCACAGGTAATGTGTACGAGCTTATAGGCTATATGTATGTACAATTTACAGAGTATAAACAAAATTACGGTTAATGCTGACGGGGAACGAAATGAGCTATTCTCCTGACTTGACTTGACGGAAACTATCAGCGTTGGCTGCAACGTGACTTTGCTGAGCACAACATTTTTTTTACTTTTCCAGATCACGTTGACTTGGACGTGGAGGCTCACATACGTAGCTCAACACACACTTGTCCTCACCACTGCCACAAAAAGTAGAGCCTACATTATCTAACATTGATAGAAGCTCGCATCAGGTACCAAGCAAGTAATTTGCTCATAGAATAAATAAAATTATCAGTGACGACGTAAACTGTGACAGATATTAGCATTACTCCTTTTTAACTGTTTTGAACTGTATACGATTTGAAAAAACAAAATATTTCAAGAAAGCAACCAAATTTGTTAACAAAAAACAGATTTCGTATTCAATAAGTTAGGGTGTCAGATTTCTGTGTGAATATAAGCGACAAGCGCTCTTATAGTATGAACTTTATATTTAAGAGTGAAGTACCGAGTATTAAAAAATTTAATACGAAGTACAAATTTACGTTTTGTTAGTGAGCAAGATGCATACATCCTACTTCCATGTTATATTGGAAAATTACAGGTTCTGTTTGTTACAGTGACATTAATGCCATCAGATTTGATTTGAATCATTATAAATTGTGTCATCTTTCCTCGTAGCGGCAAAAGTGACAAACATTTACATAAACTTCCTCAATCTCACCTTTTAAATAAATTCGTGCAGAACGAACGGAATAATCATTTCGCTCGGGCAAAATGAGACTTCTGTAAATGCATACATAACGACGATTTTGGTCCATTCTCTGTTAAGTATTCGCTAACGCAGCATCAATAATATTACAAACTGCTAGACACATCGGGCCCATCGATACTACTCAACAAAAGCAGTACTAACAAAGAAAGAGAGCTGGAGAAAGCAAGCGTCTGTGAAGTTAGTGAACAAGTTTCCTTTGGAAGTTCAAAAAGAGGTTTAAAAAATTATAAGCTTACCAAAAACATTAGACAAAATTACTCGCTACACATTTCGCACTAAAATAAATAAACTGAATTTGTTCTTGCAACCCTCTGACTTACCTCGAAATTCCACAATGATTTGGTGTCATTTGTGTTACTTTGCCCCAGATTAAATTTTATTGCTTCGGGACATTCACGTATATTGACCTTTAATAGCAACTTGTCTAAAGAAACAAGAAAATAGATTTCTCCAAAAATATTGCTAAAACAGTTTCAAACTATAAAAATAAAATGAGTGACCATATTGGCAACAGTTTGATTAATTTCAATTCTGGAGGTGGAAATGGACAAGGAAACAACAACTATATTATGACTACCACTACTATCGATGGGAACGTGGGTGGTGGAGCAAATAGAAGCTTAGAAAGCTTACATCACCATCATCACACTCATCATCAACATCAGACTCAACTTGGTTCTCATGTTCCATATGCTGAAGGAGCTCGATCTAACAACAATGAGTTGTTGAATAAGAATGAATCACTGGTTACGAATATTATGGGTCCAACTATGATCGGATGCAGAACTCATTATTGAAATTTTGCAAAGATATACCTATATATAAATATGTATTTGCTTAAAAAAACATGACTTCTCTGAAAAAATTTGATATTTAATCATGTCCGTGATTCCAAAGAATTGTTTCAAAATTGTAGGTTGAATTTGCTGATAGGATCTTATTCTATGCTCTATGCGTACCAGGAACTCATTTACAGATAAAAATTCTGTGCAAAGTTCAAACAAAAGTTTGGCTACGGCTGCATCATTCAAAATCATAAATCTTATATTTCCATTTTGCTGCATTGGTACCTTTATTTAGTTACTTTGTGCATTATTAGCTATGGTACATGTACGACACAGACAGACAGAATCATACTTGATATTTTAAACTTTTATACAAATACATTTTAGAAACATTAGTACTATAATGATAAAACAAAATCTTCATAATAATAAAAGCACACTAAGCCATATATATCATGTAGTGTGCGGAGATCTCACAACACAATGACGACAGAATTCCTATGTTTACAAAGTGATTCATGATTCACCTACGATATTTGTGCTGACACTCAACACCAAAGCATTGGAAGACATTTTTTTGGCGTTGGTATTGGCACATCACATAAAACATGATTCCTGAGGTAGTAAACACTCCTGCACTTTGTGCATTCACTATTTACATTATATTTAATACCTAATTGCATATACTTTAGAGTAGAGTTAATTCATATAATATTCAGTTCGTTTAGTTAGCCCTAAATTAGTTTTTATACATGCATACCTATTTATGCACGTGTAAAACATGTTAAATTTTGAAAATATTTTGCTTTAAAATGCCATACTATTTACATTGTGATACTAATGTTGAAATGCTCTATCTACACAAATGAGGTTTTTCTGAAAGAAACAGCGTAAATCAATCACACATCCAGCACATTTCTCCTGTTGTATATTGGAACTGGGCTTGGACTTCGACTCCTCTCACGTCTGCTCTTAATTGAAGCTAACAGCCCTTCCATTTTCTCGTTTAACGTATCTGTAACAAAATGTGATACATGCATTATGTCATTAGTGACAAGCACAAAAATAATATACATTTAGTACCCTATAATCTATATACAAAATGGTAAGGAATATAGTAGCAGCAGCAGTACTGTCAAATCAACTGCCATCATTGTAGATAATATGATAGTTTCAGTTTCATTAAAAAAGTCGCGGTAATTCTGAATAAAATTATCCCTTTTTCTACTCACCAACTTTTTGAATGAGATACCGGATTCTGTTGGAAAATTCCTTCCTTGAAATGCCGCGAATTTCTTGAGAACTTGTAGTTCTTTCATGATCCTCCATGTCTACTTCAGAGTTCATTGTAGTGTCTGGCGATGAAGACATTTTGTTTGATAATTTTGTAGATGATCAGTGAATTTATTCCGCTAGAAAAAGATATTCCCTTGCCTGTAAATGGTACAATTTTTTATTTTGAAAATACAAATTTTATCTTTCCATCTGATTCATCATATCTACAAATACAGTTTTTACTGGAATATAAAAGCAAACCGCGAATTTTCAAAAAAAAAAACTTACGAACGAATTTGAAAGGCACAGCATGCAGTGTGACCACAAGGTAAAAAAAATGAAATGGCTATAATATTTCCTCCGAAAATTTTTCACGCACGTACGCACAAGCACAGAATTCATGTATTTTAAAAATCAGCGTTATCTCAATTTCAAAAATCTAGTGTCCTCTTGATGAAGTTGTAGAAAAATAGAAAAGCGAGCTATTGAACCGCACGCGTATTTACGAAATGATCATATACATAACTGTAAATAGTAAGGCCAACAAGAGGAGGAAGAAAAATGTAATATTTCTCGCTACAAATAAGGACATTTGTTATCTTATTAAAAGATACTAGTTTTGGTGATATTTATTTTCTGTACTGGTCAATGTGCATGCTGCGCTTGGACGAAATTATCATTACGACATACTTTTGTTTGTTTACTAGCTAAGCTGACACCGACACTGGGAGTAAAACTAAGCGCAAAGTAATGTATCATTGTGTGGAGGTGCAGGCAGGCGTTTTGTAAAAAAAAAATTAAATTAAACATGGGATGGTATTTACACATTGATCAAAGTTGTACATATGAGAAAGAACATGATATTTAAACGTGTATATACTTAAATGATAAATACCAGATATATTTAGGTACAAAGAAAAGGAATACTGTTACTGTTAACGCGTTCTTTCTTTTTGTCCATATTTCAGCCCTATTTTTTTACATGTTGAAAATTATTGAAATTGCATGCACGTCGTGTTTAGTGTGGTCGGTCGAATCGTTGAATCAATACAAAAAAAAAAGTGTGGTCGTGGTCCCAACATAATATATCTCATTCTCGTATGAAATGTCGTTATATGATGGTTATTGCATTTAAAATGAAACCCACAAATAATATGTCAATGTAAGCACTTTTTTGTACGTGAATAGTAATATGAGATTATCTTGGATTCGCATTACATATTTTTGTTGTATGTAGAACGGGCGTAATGTTTAAAACTTGGCAGTTTTGAAATGTAAATGCTTTCTCTGTATTTATGTACTTGGAATGATATTTTTGAATTTTCTGTAGAATTTATGCATATATAAAGTGCGTCATATAGGAATATGTGACAGTGAATGGTTGCTGGCAAGAATAAGAACGGACAACGTGGAATACCACGAAAATTCATGTCTATTATTGTTTTATTGAGATAAAATTATTGTATATTATTTATACCACATCCAGTAATTGACGTAACCAAAATCGTCACAATTGACGACATGAAAGTTTTCTTGCAAAAAAATTTAACTAAATTACTTATACTGTGTTAGTAGAAGAAACGTGGCTTCAACAATGTAAAGAGCTAGTGTTATCAGTAATCACTTATCATAATGCTTGTGGTTAATTGAGTTTGACCTATGCTCCAAGCCAAGTTTCTGCAGAAGCTGGGAATGCACCCGTCGTATAGTTTTTAAATACAGTTCTGCGGTAATATGCCTTTTTGAATTTCTTTCCTGATTTTGAAGCACTGCTAGCAGCATCAGAATATCCTTCGCCATTTTCGGTCGCGGAAGA
>JAHZMZ010002674.1:0-13700 GCA_027743805.1 Lepidocyrtoides sp. E14 | reverse complement strand
GTTCCTCTAGAAATTTTGCCATTTTAGTTTTTTTTGTTATTGGTTTCGTCTAGCTGATTTTAGTGTACAAAATGGGGAGAAGAGTAAATACAGAAAAAAAAGAAGAAAATTATACCTAAATGCACACGCATGTGTAATTTTATAACCTGGCTGGTTGACTGACCTTGTAGCATGAAGTTGTGCCACATTTTTTTCCAGTTTAAGTGGTCTGGCAACTCTCCTCTACCACGCATTATATTTAATGCGCTCTGACATGTGTTAAATTTTTTTTACATCAAGTGTGTATGGTACTCTGCTCAATAAGAGGTATTATGGAAAGGACGAATGAGTATAGGTATGTCAGTTAAAAGTAAAGTGTATTTATTTATTCTTCTTTTTTGTGTGACTATATACCCACCTTATTTACCATCTCAATCTGTTTACTTTTATCTTTATATTTCAACATTTAAAAAAATACTTATGCTCGGCTTCTAAAACGAAAATGGTATTCCAATGGAACCAAAAACAGTCCAGGAATTGCCTCTGGTTCCGTTTTCTCCAACATGTCAATGCTAAAACTTTTGAAAATGTTGCTGGTAAAAAGAAAGAGTGAATCTCTAGCCAGTGACTCTCCAGCACATTGTCGTCTTCCCATTTGAAAAGGGATCAAAGCATCAGGTTTTATAGCTTTCTTGCCATCCTCTGACAGGAATCTTTCTGGTCGGAAGTTCTCAGGATCACCCCAAATTTCTGGGTCATGATGTACAAAGTAAATGTTTGGTAAAATCCATGCACCTTTTGGAATCGTGTAGCCACCAATTTCCTGATCCTCTATGGCAGCGTGTTGGACTCCTGCGGCAACCAAGGAGCTGTGCCGTAATGTTTCGTACACGCACTGAAAATATGAAATTAATTAAAAATTTCTAGGAATTTTGAAGAGTCTAGTGACAAGTTTAAAAAGTCAAAACATGACAATTCAAAAAATGTATGGTAAATTACGGCTTCTGTGTATGGCAGGCTGAAAATAAAATATAAATCATGTTAAAACCAGTAAATCCAATACTAATTATTCAATTAATAAATCAGAGTGTGGTGTAATTTATTACTTTGATCTATGTGATAATGTCACCGAGTTTGAGCTTCCAACTACAGAGTCCAGTTCCTTTTGAAGTTTCTTTTGAATCTCTGGATTCTGAGCGAGGTAAATCAAAAGCCAGTTCAGTGTGTTTGAAGTGGTTTCGCTACCTGCTTGAATAAGGTCACTGACAGTTCCTTCCAGATGTTTTCCTTTGTAAAAATGTTAGCCAAATTAGAGACTTTAATACTTTTGTTTGTAAGCATTAAAAGAATTGTTAAAATCGGTTAAAGTTTTAGTAATTACTTCCAGTTTGCTGGAAGAAGCTCGAATTGGGATCAGTAGTCTTTTTGATTTCGGTAATGTACTCATCAATAAAATCTCTATTCTCTCCTTCCTTGTATGTGTCGAAATGATGAGCTACAGCATCTCTGGTATAGGTCATAACTCGATCAGCAACTTCCTCCACCTTTTTCTGGACTGAAGGGATAATATATTTTAGCCAAGGGGCGAAGCCTAGTCCACTGGAAGTAACGCTTGGAATAATTCTAGAAAAAAAGAAACATTTTTTTTCATTAAAAATTTCATTCTGAAATTGAAAAAAGTTACACTACATTTACGTACTGATGGAAGGCATCCAAGACTTCTCTAATTTTCGGATCATTCTGAGGCAAGCGTTCTCCATTCAAACTGATAATTGAAGACATTTTCATGAATTAGAAAAATAATAATACAATTTTTGATGCAAGTTTACTCCATTAGTACAATAGACTTGCATTGTCCAAAGAGCATTTAGAACAGCCAAATCAAAGTATCCTTTAACTTGAACGTATTTTTCTCCTCCAACTTTCTTCATACGGTCAAGAACATCATTTACCTATTTAGGGAGTAAGTCTGATTACTTTTATGAATTCGCGTAGAAAAATATAAAATACTTCAATGCTTCGTATTTTAAAAGAAGACTTGCTTCGTCCATAATCATCCCTTCCATAGAAGTTTTCCCAATTCCAAAATCTCTCAGTTTTCTCAACGTCCAACGTCGTTGTTCCTCCCAGGCAGCTCCATTTGTGGTAATTATACCGTACTGACCTCCACAAAATAATTCCGAAATGTGCATTGGAGGCCTATCCGCAAAATTGGCACCAAACAAAATCTCCTTGATAAGCTTCACATCATTAATCACTATCGCCCTAGTAACAAAAAAAAAATATTTTTCAATTTTATTGAACTAGTTTTTTGCATCAAGTTATCCGACATAATAACAACTTTACTTTTCCAACTTACGTGCTAGTGCCCAGTTTTATCGTATACATTTTTCCGTATTGTTTTGCCCACTCTGCCATTTTCAAATGAGCTTTGACGGTCATCTGAAAAATGTTCCCAACAATGGGCAGGGCCATGGGACCTTCACACAATTAAAATTAACATATTTTAGTATATAAGCCTTGCACACAAAATTCTTTAAGAATATTATGCTTACCTGGTGGAAGATTTTTCTTTGGTTTGCCATACAGAACAGCTAGAACTGCTCCAATGATCAGGAGAGATAATATCTCAGTTATCCCCAAACCAAGCATTTTTCCAGCTTTCAAATTAAAAACTTAATATTTTTTTCACAAAAAGCTGTACATACAACTTGGGACCGACCATGCACTGGGCTCACTTTCTACAAATAACGACCTACCTACTACCGACCGAATGATTTCAAGAGCCTATAAGTATTAAAGTGTAAATGAAGTATCACCATCCCATTTAGAACAGACTCCGGAGCAATTGAATCATAAGAGATACTGTGAACATGCATGAAAATCATTACGTAAAAATGTAGAGAATAAAAAAATCTGTACTATGGTTTTTCAAAGCTCTTCAGTTTTTCAAGTAGTGCTGCTGGCGAATTGCATTTTACCTGCCGATGATATGTTTACGCATAGGAATCCCGATGTATGACGTGTAGAGATGCAACATAATATTAAGCAATTTTGATGATAACTTTGAATTATAGGTATGTAAAAGGAAAAAAGATGGTTCCATGCACGCAATGTTGTCATTTAATTTAGTGATATTTTTTTAAAAACCAAACCCAAATGAAATGCAAGGACTACAATGCAATAGCTTGTTGAATATTCGTCATGTGAGTTGGTCACCACTTAAAAAGTACATGTCATATGACACTCCGACACTCGTGGTCATTAAGTAAAAACTGATAACACCCCGGCTCAAATATATCATTTGCATGAGTAAAAATAAAATGAAATGAAGTCTAATTAAATGATAAAACGGGCAAGTTTTATTTAACGCTTGTGTGTTTGTATATTTTTAAGTTATTGTTCCTTCACGTGTGGACTTTCACAACAGTTTTCATTATCGGCGACTGCATGATGATAATATTAGTTAATTTGAGAGCTACCCAGGCTCACATTTTATAAACCTAAATAGTTTGGGGAATCGATTGATGGATGACTTTTCAATTTTGCATGATTGTTTTCTTAGCTTTCAAACGAAGTAAGGCAAACTAAAGAAATTGGAAATGATTGACCTTGAAACATGAGATTATGCAACTATGATTATGATGAGTCGGCAAATCTATGAAATTGCACATTTATTTTTTTGTGTACCTGTTGATTTTGACAGTCATTGTAATTCTGATATTTTATTCTTAATGCACTAGCGACTATTAATTAGCACTATAGGACTGTTCTGCTTTAAAAAAAACTTTCCATGAGAGATGCAATAATGCCATATACACTTGACAGATAAAGTAGTAGGTATGAAGTGATTTGTAAGATTTATTCAGAAATACTTGTTTTTTATTGGTACTATTATTATACCTGGATATTAGGCAACGAAAAATGGGAGACCATCATCAGAAATTTTGAATATTTTCATTGTAGATATTCTTAAAAACTTAAAGCAGTGAACACAGTAGAAATAAAGACTACTTGTGTTTTTCCTTTAAATGCAACATCTTTGGCCACTACTGCACCCTGAATCCCAGAATACACTTCGGTACCCTCTAGGACAGCTTCCATCGACGCATATTGCAGGTCGTCTACCATTGCGTTGGTCCTGACAGCTGAGGGCGTCTGCGTATTCGATAAATTAGAAAATCCATTTTTTTAAACAGCATCATCGAACAGCTTAATTATTATTTCCCGTTTCTGTTAAACTGCTCAATCCTTACCAACTCCAAAGATACACAATGCCAGTATGACACAGGCCACAAGGAGAATCAACTTGCTTCTGGAAACCATCATTTTTATGCTTATAGCAATTGAAAGATTTTGCAAAAATGTTTCAATTCACGTTTTTTAATAAAAAAAAACTTGCAGAGATGTTGTTCTTCATGAGTAAAAAAGAAGAAGGAACACTGATGAAGCATCTAAAGAAGTAACCTCTTTTTATACTCATGTGTTTAGGTTGCAATAACTGGACACCAACAACATTGGAGTAGATCGGTTGTTTATTTCCCTACCTGCAATTTATGTTTAGGTCTGTTGTCAACGGTACGAAGAAACTGAGTTAAAAAAGTATGTATTTATCATAAATTCGCCTCATAAGATAAATAAATAAAAACATCAAAGTTTGTTTGTGGTGTTATCAATAAATTCGCTATCATGATTCATTTCATGAATCGTGACGAATTCAATATTGATATCAATATTAAAAACCGCTATGTAGAACGTGTACCAACCAACGCAACAACTAGCTTGCAGAAAAAGCAACGCAATAGATCCATGCATATTTTTCTCGCTAAGAAGGAAATAAGATGGTCAATAAAAATGTTTATAAATGATTACTCAAGCCGCAAAGTGCATAATCAAAGTATGTCTAAGGATCATTTATTTTCTGATGAAAAGCAGCAAATTCACAGAAGTTCATGGTTGGTGATTTGTCGTAATCTGAATTTCCATTTATTTTTTTAACCTTCTTTGGCCTGGACATAAAAAATGTCACCTTATGGTTATCATTTCCTGAAATCGTGTTTATATGCACACGTATAGGACAAGACAGCTTACTATATTATTCTGCTTGCAGGTACAGTACATTTTCTAGATTTTTTTATTGCAAATTTCGTGATAGTACCAATAGTTCATTAAACAGTACGGAGACAGAGACTAAATGACATAACTAAAAATGGAAATTCACACTGAGATTATGGAGTTTAATGAAAACTAGTTTACAATTAACCATTATTTTGATTTTGTGGTTGTGGGGGTGGTGGTGGTGGTGGTAGTTGCTGTTGCTGCCTTGCTTCCCTCAAATATCTTTCCTGTTCCCGTAGAAAAGCTTCATACCTTGGTTCCTCAGCCCCATCCATCTCTGTAGCCAACGTATTAGTTCCAAACAGTTGGTGAGACCTACCTCCTATAATGCATTGACATTCTGGGCACTTTTCATATTCAACAGGGCCTCCACACTCGGTGACAATGTAAGGATGACCATTAGGACACTTGAACCATCTCCCAGTTCTTCCTCCAAAAGCTCCAATAATGTCCATTCGTTCCTCCTCACTTAACTGAATAGTGACGTTCATATGAGCTTTGAACTTTGTATAGCACAATTTGAATTTCTGTTGAGTAGCGTCATCATACACTGGATACTTGCTCATACACTTTTTAGCATTTTCGAACAAGTCTATACCAGGCTTGTTGAAATATAAGTCCACAAATGTCGCCTCATTGTTTTCGTGAGCATGAACTAGAATCTGGAAGAGTGACGTGTAGTCAGACAAGCGTTGTTTTTCCCTGTAATAAGCTGCCAACTCGGGTTTCTGAAGGGGCCATTCACGAAATGACAGGTATTCAAAGAGCTCGTTCCATCTTCTGGGCATTAGCTTCAAGTCAATGTCGTAGTTATAGGTAACAAATTTCCTGGCTCTGGCAGCAGCAAACTCCCACTGACGCAATGCCCACTCCAGAAAGTTGGCTTCTTGACTGTATATTTCTGAGCGTTGCTTCATTTTAAGGATTTCGTCAACGCGGTCCAAATACATTGGGCAGAAAAGATTTCCTCCATCTGATTTTGTGCGTGCTGCTTCCAATAATTCCTCCACCTCCTGGAGAGAGTCTTCGATCTCCTGTTCCACGCCAAAAATTTGCTCCTTTATCGTCTCCACGAGATTCCAGTTCTTGTGCATAATTTTAGAGTAGCGGTGCATCCATCCTAGTCGGGTAAGGCAAATGGGACAGCGATTTGGGAGTATTTCCTCATTTTCAGCCTCCGAGTTCATCCAATGCTCCATGGTTTCACTTTCGACAGCGTGCCCGCATTCCGTCAAGTAAATGAATCTGTCACTGTCGTCAATTTTGTAACCGTTGAGAATCGCCCCTTTCTCTAATTCAGTGGTGTTGCAGTAGCGACAATAAGGCGGACATGGCTCGCCACAGAATCCAACACAGAAATGTCCACATTGAAGGGTTTTTTGGCAGGGTTCCATGCACGGCTCTTTGTTGCAAATTTGGTCACATGGTGCGGTGCAACTGCCGTGGACGCAACTGTAGATGCATTCTTCCTTGCACTCCCAATGACACGCTTGTCCACATTTCCTGTTACAACTTTTGTGAGTACATGATCTAAAGCAAGCTTGCAAGCATGGAGGGCATCCTGCACCACAGGGTCTCTCACAGAAATGCGTACAGATCAACGTCTTCCCGCACGGATATTCGCATCGTTTGTGTATTCGAAACTGGAAACATTCGCCACAGGTGCCTGAGCATGGATGTCCACATGCTTCATCAACACTTTGAGTCGCTGGACAGCGTTTTTTGCACTTGTAGTTAATCCCAGCAGCAGTGATGGTGTCTGCTTCGTGGCAAAAAACTGTGACTCTTTCGTGGCGACACGTTTGTTTGTTCTTTCTGGGGAATACTTCAACAACGCACTTTTGCTCGTTGACAGTGGCAGAATTTTTCTGGAAACACTGAAAAGTGTAGTGATGGTTGATTGGGCAAGATGGGTAGGGTTCATAAAAATAAAATAAGCATGGGTCGCGATCACAGTCCTCTCCACAAGTTTTGTCGCACTTGTGGCCACATGCACGTTTACGACTACACTTTTCTTGACACATGTAGTCATTGTCCTGAGAATTTCTCCCCTCGTCGCCAAGTCTTCTAGCAGTATGACCACACTCCAACTTCTCATGGTCGACTTTCAGTCGACAATTAGCATTACTGGAGTCATCCATCCTTCCTTCCACAAACTGAATTTAATTTTAATACAGCAGAAAAATTATTAATAACTTTTCAATCCTTACTCTTAAAATCACTGCACACTCCATCATCATCCGCACAATAATTAATGAATCAAATTTTCCAGTTTTGGACTCCATACTTACCTTTCACTGCCAAAAATCAGCACAAAATTACGAGTCTGGGTATACTTAGAACTTAAGAGAAAATAAAAAATTAAGCTACTCTTAAATTTTTTAAAAAAATGCTTCAATTATGTATAATTATAAGCTGTAATATCTCTATCTATCCCTTTTACGCTCTGCAGAAACATAAAGGCAAAAATTATCTTGCTACCAGCAAAGAACACACTGAGACAGCTCGCTTTCATTGTCATAGTTTTAAGTAAACCCTATATACTAATCATCAATCATCATTCTTGATCCTATTAATGAAGAATTACAGAATCATATTACAAATTATGAAATCAATTAAGCGAATATGCCAATTTGACAGTTCTTGCTGTTGCATTGCGCTGAAATGATAGTAGCACATTTGCTCCAGCAAAAGAACCTCAGTATAAAAATTTATTCAAATTGAAGATAACATTCATAATGATAATGACAGTATTTTTTGCGAAAATACACAAGTGATTAAAAATAAGAAACAATTTAAGATGTTTAAACGTAATATTTAACTAACTTATGACAAAGTTGAGTACTGAAATGGTGAATAGAGTAAAGAGTAAAATTAAGGAGGTGACTTTGTTGACGGTGGTGCCTGAACAGAGACCCACTTCTTGATAACCAGGATGTCTAATGCACTGAACGCCTGGCTGACAAAACACGTAACCCATTCCACCTCCAAAAGAACTTCCTGTGCCAGGGGTGTTGGGCATACCTATTAAACCTTTGATGATAGTGGAGGCGATCTCCTTTGTCGCTGAGGAAGAGGATGCTGCCTCTGCTGAATGGTCATGATAACCAGGAGGTGACCCTGTGTATGGGGATGACGACATTGCGAAACGAACTGATGAAGCTGGTGGTGGTAGTGATGGTGGTGGGGGCATCATCATGGGGTATTGAGAAGAAGTGGCTAAATGACATCCCGATCCAATCACGGATACACACCTTCGAAGTTCTGGATGCCAAACAGTGTTCAAAGGAAGATTTCCTGGTGACAGGGTCCACTGATTGGGACATGTACAGCGTCCTTCAATGCAGTACAGCAAAGTATTTGCTGTATCGCACGAGAGCAAGGGTTCAAAACAGTAGTCACCGGAAATGGACTTTGAATGTGAGGGAACCGAGTGCTGTGACGATGGTGGAAAACCTTGGTTGTTTGGGGTGTTTAGACGATTATACAAGTGACCATTTGCATCATAAGCGGCTGACGCACTGGCTCTATTTCCTGTGAAAGATGACAAGTCAGTTTGATAATGTGGAACATTGACTCCAGCAATTTTGAACCATCACCGCCACCACCCGGATAAATGAATGGAGGCGTGTGGAGATTTGATTGACTAGATGATGGGGAATAAGGAGGAAGCAAATTTCCATCGTTACCGTTTCTGTATGAAAGTCTCATTCGTTCCAGCACTTCTGGAGGGATACCACCGGGAACTCCTGGGCTTCCAGGGTTTGTTGGAATCCATTGAGCCAAAGGAGACGACCTGTTCAGGTATACCAGCAGAATTAAAATTGAGGATATGGCCCGGTTTATAACGGACATGTTTAAAAATGAAGAACGAATACTTTATGAGCTTCTGTAATGACAAACACTCAAGCAGACTACAAATGAATGAAAATTTGACTGCCTGCAACTGCAACACTTTTCCCTTTACAAGTCATTGCTGCAACAAAGGCTACCTCCAGCAGCCGTAAAATGTCATCATGAAACAGGGCACTAATTACATTGAGCATTCATATCCTTTTACCCAATCGACTGAAAAGCCATTAAGATAAAAAATAAGGTGAAATAGGTGCATAATTTTTAAAAGCATACATTTTGTTAATGCACAGGATGACTGATATGCTTGACTGATTGTAATTTGAGATGATTTGGTGTTTTGGAAAAAAAATCTCACCTATACAACATAACGCAACATTAATATGCTACGCATGTTGTGTGGGGCATGCTACGATTTCTTATCTACCGGAAGAAGTTTATTCATTCACCTGAGTAATCCTGACTATTAGTCACCCACCATCGTGTATCGTGTTCCTTCAAACGTCTTTAAAATATTTATTCATTTCAAATGAATCATTTGTATCGTTTCATGAGTCTGCTGATCAATGAAAAAAGGCATTATGAGACCTTCACCTCAACGTAAAGTTATATTTTTTTTATTCATACGTACAAACGTACAGCATCAGAAACTGTAAGGTAAACAAAGTAATTACATAAAATATTACACAACAACGGAAACCGGAAATTGTTTGATATGCCATAATAAGATAAATAATGAAGTTGACACGTTACTTCTTCTTTTTTAGTTTAGTCATCAAAATGGTCAAGATAATTTGGCCATATGTATTTTGACATTTTCTGCTCCATCGCTACGAACAGGAACGCAATGTCCCATTCCTTGTGGAAGATTTTCCATCTGTTTGCACATTGCCCCAGGTACACAGTCAATTCCATCTCGTCTCACAAAATTAGTGTGTTTCTCACTACCGCTACCAGCATCATTAGTTTTGACATCACAGCCTGACCCCACTCGACTCAGACATTGGCCAACGTCATTGTTCCACTCCATGTTGACAGTAATACCCCTTCCAAAGTTGAAGTTTGTAGGACACTTGCAAGTACTTTGTTCACAAATCATGGTCGTCTTGTTAAAGTCGCAGTCTTCATAAATACAGCAGGGTATTCCTGGCCATGCCTTTTTACCCAAATGTTTTAAAGCACGTTGCCAAATTTGCTGCTTTAAAATAGACGATTTTAAATTAATTTGACTATTGAGACCTCCTTCAAAGTCCCAACTGTCATATTCACTGTAGGTTTCATCGCTATTATAATTATATTCATCAATTTCTTCGAAAAATGAATCGATTTGACTGGACGTAGTAACAGCAGCAGAACAAATTAATAGACACGTGAAAAGGATGGACGACATTTTAAAATAGTAGTTTTTTAATACTTTATTCAAAAGCTATTCACATGGCACAAAATGGATTAAATTAAACAAATGAACATGTAATTTAACTTTTTAATGATGATGATGATGAGCGAGCACACCGGGACAGACAAAAAAAAATTCGTTGTCTTTCGTGTAATAAACTCGCGACCCCTTTTCTTTGTTAATCTAAGTAGCACACTACACCGCCAGTAAAACTGATAAGCTGAGAATGCCCCAGAAAAAAATTGAAGATAATCCGTAATCATATCCAGCACTGTTTGTTTGACTGTTAAGGTTACCACTAATACTGAGCTGTCCTGTAGTGGAAAGTCCATTACCATTGCTGCCAAATCTTTTAACGCAGATGCCCCAGGAATTTGTAGTTGGATCTGCTGTCGCTGACGCTTGTGGTAAGCGTCTTTGTCCATCAAAGTTATTGTTGCCAACCACGACAGCAGAGTTATCATTACTGGTCAAACTGGCAACTCCAGACCCGAAATATTGCAAATGCTGATAGTAGCTGAGAGGTGGGGTCTGATAATTTTGCTGGCTTACTGAAACCGTAGATCCAAATCCAGAAACTCCTTGCGCTGCTGCTGCATGTGTGGCTTTGCCAACTGGACTTGAAATCTCAACGCATTCATGATCCTGAACACAATCCATTTTTACAATTTCAGGGGAGTACCAATATCTTTTTAAGGTGCAGGGAGATCCCACCTGAGAAATGCACTGAGCAGTGCGTTGGTCCCATTCCATGTTGTAGTTGTAAAAAAGACCGTTAACGTGAGTGGCTCCTCCGATAATGCATTGACATCGATACTGAATGCAGTAGAGAAGAGTTCTGGAAGGATAACAGTCGGTATCCAGGTGGCACTCCTGGTTCAAATATGAATTCCAGTGGAAGGAAGGAGACGATGATGGTGACCAATTACTGGAACTGGACGGGCTTGGTCCTGTAATAATTCCAACGATTTGTTGATTGCTGTTATCAGGATATGGAAAAACTAACGGTTTGGTGACAATCGCACTGGCAGGTTGAATGGCAAAGGGGAGAAGCACGGTCAGAATCACAAAACTGCTAACAGCCATTTTTAAATGATGAAAATTATAACTACTCATGAATTCTGCTTAAAGTTCACTGTGGTAAGCTAATCAACGGTAAACTGCGAACGTTTTCTCTCAACCAACTCTGAAAAATGAATGTGCACCTCTGCAGGCAAAATTAAATGCATTGTTTTTTTGGAGTAAACGTGACTTTTTATCTCTTCAAGTCAAGTCACGATCCTAAGAGACTGTCTTTAACACACAAACTTATTGCTTATGCAAGTTATTTCTTGAAACTAAATTACATATGTCTGCAAGAAAAAAAAGCTTTCCACGTCACTGGACTAATAGAGTATTTCGATTTTATCAGCTTTAAGTTGGTACTCAGATTGATCCATTACTAAAAAATTCATTGTTGAAGGTATGCCACCACCTACCACCTCTACCGTGCTGATGATATAATTTGTAATTTAAAATATGCCAACAGAATTACGCTTATGCTCCAAAAACGAAAGTGCATGATACAAAATAAAAATGCCAAACACTTTCAACGTGAGTAACGGTATCTTATATTTTGTTTTTTTTCTGTGAAGGTATTGATATGAACGTCATTAGTGGATACGTACGGTTAATGTATATTATGATTGATGATGGAACGAAATTTCCTAAATCTCATAAATAATGGTAATTAGCACCGGAAGTGGTGACATGAATTTTTAATGCAACAAATACTCGAGGAGATGCTGGCTAATGATGGCTTTAGATCATAATTGTTAGATTTGTTTACTCTAAAGTGTACAGATTTACAGGCATTTTCACAGTACATTGTACCATGGAACAGTAGTGATTCATCGTCTTTAGTCTTCTCTGGATTTATATTGATGACAAAGTGTGGAGTCTACAAGTACTTTTTCACTATCACACATCTAATCTAATCTCTCTTTTCTACACTTTTCTGCTGTGTAACTGCACTGTGAGAAAAAGAGCTCTAACATACATGTTTTACTACATCCAAGTCAGTATTAAATGCCATTGAAAGGTAAGCGCAGTAGTAAAATTAATGTATAGCATTGAAATTCAATACCATTTCTCTTATGGAATGATGGTTTAGGTTATATAGGTAAGTCATTAAATGTAAGTTTAAAATAATATTTTTTATGCAAGGGATTTACAAGATGACTTGTATTTTTGTATATTTATTTCGCAAAATAAATGTTGTATGTGTTACTCGCTGGAAATCAAACAATGTGCTGCAATTAAAAAAAACTGTACAAAATATAAAATCGAAACCTTCTTCTCTTCAGAACTGCCGTAAAAATAGAGTTCCTTGTACAAATTGACACGGAATATACATACATGGATTAAATTAGTAGGTACATTACACTTATGCCATTTCTTCACTTTTCTAACCGACCACTTTGACATATCAGGTAAACGTAGTAAAGCCTTGAGTGAATGTCGTCACTTGGGTTCCTCTTATGCTGGATATACTGTTCAGTAGAAACAACGACGGTTGTCGTAGCCCATTTCAGTAAAGTTTGAGTATCCATTTTAACTTTGAAGTAGAAGGGATGTAGACCCGACATTGCGGTTCGAATGTCGTTTGGAAGTACATCAAAATGATATGTTCGATCCCAGTCAAACGTCTGTTGCAATGTGCTTGGGTCTGAAAATTTTTTAAGCAATTTCTTTACATGGCCCTCTTGGATGTTTACGGAGAGGGTGAGACGCTCCTTGGAAAGACACATGATTTCCAAAATGCAATGCAGCTTTTTCAGATTGTTCAGAGATCCAGGAATATCTGAGATTGTGGGAGTGAAGTAGTCAACTTCCCCCCTTTCAATGAGATGACTCACTAAAACAAATCAAGTTTCATATTGCAAGTCAAAATAAATTAAAATTGTTCGAAAGGAAATTACGCAGTAATTTTTCTTTTCTTACTTGCAAGAGCGAAACTGTAATCTTTGAACAATTTATGAAGACCACATTCAATTATAACTTTGACCATTGTTCCCGGATGTCTCATTTGTAGCACGCTTCTCATTTCTCCCTTCATCACTGATGTTAGATTCTTTGCCATTGTTGTGGTGTTCGTCAGCAGCAGCTAGACAGTTGAAGAAAAACCAAAAATCTTGTAAATTATGTTCGGTCAATTATCTTATTACAAAATGCAGAATTTCAGGTTAGGATGCATCAGTTCAAGTGTTAGCTTACGTATGGTCTGTACATTTTATTGGCGACGGACTGAATAATCAATTGGAGACAATCTCTCAGCTCTTCTGTGTTTTCACATTCTAACAAAATAAAATGTAAT
>JAHZMZ010002673.1:0-17931 GCA_027743805.1 Lepidocyrtoides sp. E14 | reverse complement strand
TGTGTTTTGGTATGTCAATTTAAAACTGTCAAACGAAGCCAGTTAACGGTGCATTTTTATGCAGTTGAACTGATACTGAACGACAGAGAGCATAACATCAACATAATTCTGATTTTTTACGTAGGTAGGCAGTCAATCAACGATTGGCGTCTGAAGACTTAGTGTAAACAATAAATAACAGAACCAACGTAACTTCTTCCGGTGTGACCAGTCTGTTCAATAATTAAAGGTACTTGGTTTTTTAATATTTTTGTTGCTGTTTATCTGTGTCATAGTGTCATTTGAGAAGTGTATGATGATGATGCGCAATGTTGGGTAATTTAAATTTACAAACTATGGAATCGAATCAGCATTTCTATGTGAAAAATGTAGATTCTGACGTAAACAATCATTTTGTGCTACGAATTGCAATCATTAATTCGTATTTATTGGAAATGATTGTGTTGAAGTAAATACTCGTTACTCGATAGGTTCACAATGTCTATAGACGCCGTCAATTGTATTGCTTGATTTCATTTATTATGGTGGAAAGTACTTCTTAAAAAGTGTTGTAAAATTTCATGAGATAACCGAGATTTGTGTAACAGCAGGCACTGGAAAGTAACGTTCAATTACAACATAGTATTTTTTTCTTTTTTGTTACTGTAGTAGGGAACCAGACGTACATTCTTCTGAGTAATTAATTCATACACATTCATCCTTCTCAATCATGGACGCCATATCATCATTGAAAGTAAAAATTTGTTTTGTGACTTTGATATTTGGCTTTGCAAAGTAATCGCTATTTTTGCACTATTTTCAAATACAGTCTTACATGGTTATCAAATTAGTAATAATGATATAAATGTTTTATTTTTCAATTAACTTTTTATAGTGCTTTTTTTACATAATTATTATATAATTAATTTCTGTCTTTCCCTCATGTTACTGAAACTGTTATTCATGTCATCAAATAAAGTTCATTCGTCGATTATTAACTTTATTATTTTAAAACTTTATTGGAGTATATTTGATTTCTGCTTTGTATTTTCGTTAACATAATACTTTTTATACTGTAATTAATTTTAGTTCTAGTTTGCCTATCAGCAGAAGTATCGTTTTAGGATTGGTCTACAGTTGGTGTTGGTAATAATTATGAATAATGTGTTAAAGAATGATCGTCCTAAGTACACATTTGATTGTTCCGATACCGCAATTAATTGTGTGAAGTTTAATTTACGCTCGCTTGATTTTTTGGCACTTTAGTTGTCGCAACTGTGCTTAAAGTGCGTTCGAGGCTTATTACAATGGGTGTTAGAATTGCTAAATATATTTCTACTGAAATTATACTTCTTAAATATATATAACCATGCTTTTACACTGATTTTATTTCAGCAATTAATTGTAACAGCAAGGTAAGTTGCACTGTATAAGGTAGTAACTTCCTATAAAATGCCGCAAATTTCCTATCCTGACTTTATCGTCTTAGTTTAATTAACATTTTTTGTTTGCTTCTAAGCGCTGCACTTTTAAATTGAGTCGTTTAGGAAAGTAAGTAACTTAAGATTCTTAATTTTTTATTTAGTTGGCAGATTTGAAAAGGGAACTACGGGCAAGGAATCTTCCAATCACGGGCACAAAACAAATTTTAGTTGACCGACTTATCGAAGCCATGTCTGCAGGTAATCAATCAAATAAGTTGATGTGTATGTAAAATAAGAATCTTATTGTAATATACCTAAAACTTAGTAGTACTAATTCTCTTTCTAAAAAAACCTGAATAATAAGCATGTATTTGCTCAATTTTTTTTAAAGAAAAAGCTTCAAATGATGATTCCAACATTGATGACTTATTGGACGAAGACTCCATGCTAGGTGTAAGTTAATCCTTAAAGCTTGTTAATCTACATTGACGTGGGTGTTAGATTTAAATGGGGACGGTATCTTTTATTGTGGCAGGAAGAAGAAAGTGACGGCGATGGAGACGCTGAAGCAGCGGCCGATCTTACCATTTCTTCACCAACTGCAACGGTTCCTCCAATAACTTTGTCATCACCGGCGAAAACAGCTGAAGCTGTGAAGCGATCTGCCTCTTCACCACTTAAAACAGAACAAAATGGAAATTCAGCATCAAATGATGGTGCACCCCCTTCTAAAAAGAAAATAATACTCAATCGACAGCCTGTGCCTGAAGCGGCTCCTCAAATTCTCAGCGGCGGAGGTGGAACTACAGCAGAAGCCATTAAAGCCGCTGCAGAAAATAAGCCACCTCCAACCGAGTCCAAAGGAGAAAAAGCAGTAATTAAGTTAAGCGATGTCACAGTAGCACCTGTTACGGATAAAATTAAAATGAGACAAGAAAAGTTTGGTGCTTCTGCTGCTACTCCGTCTGCCGTAAAAGGTGCAGTTTCCTCAGATGTATCCGAGCGATTAAAAAAACGTGCTGAACGCTTTGGAGTTGCTGGTGGTGTTTCGACTGCAGGAAAAGTATCGGTAAGTCCCTCGAGCAGAAAAATGTTTATCATTCAGTGCTGACATTATTTGCAATGCACAGCTGGAGGCATGCTGCTCTAAACTTTCAAAAGTTATGAGCTTGTTTATTCATATATTTTATTAATACTACTATTGGTGTTATTGTAACGTTAGCTGACTACGGAGGATGAAACAAAGTTGGCTAAACGGAGGGAGAGATTCGGTATTCCAACGGACGAAAAAGTCGATGAACAGAAACAAAAGCGTGCCGCCCGATTTGGAATGGCTTCAAAAGCTATTAGTCCTGAACTTACAGCAGAGATTGAAGATAAGAAATCAAAAAGAGCCGCTCGTTTTGCGGCGGCTTTATAATAATATTTATGTTTGTCTTTTGTTATTGTTCGTAGTATTAGGCAGTAGTATAGTAGGTCAACCCATAAGACGCACCTAAGACATTTAAATCAGTCATTTATTTTAATGTTACTTAAAAACACTTGCGTTGTTTTGCAACTGTTTAGTTTACTCTGTAACTGATTCTCTTAGGTTAGCATAGTAAGTGATTTATGATGAATACAGCTAAAATCTTGTACTCATATTGATTGAACGAAAGTTTGTATTTAGTGCAAAATGTATATTTCGTTTGTGCTTAGATGTAAATAAGAGAATATTGTAGAAGCAGTATAATATTTACTTGGCGATAATGTAATGTATGTAAGCCTGTAGTACGATGTGATTAGTTTCCCAATTCGTCGAATCTTCCATATAAACTGTTACTTATATCAAAATGCCAGAAAATGTTCATTTTGCTCTGTAAATCGTGTACACCAACTAGACATGGCTATGTGTGGTATGGTAATTAACATTACGCAACTAGCGTAGTTCTATAACATTGTATGTGTATGTTTGTTTTGCTTTTGAAAATTTTCGTGTCGTGAATGTTTTATGTGAATATGAATTTTGAGAAATAAAGAGTGAATCATTAATTGATACCTACCTACAAACTAAAAAAGTAACTATTTTCATAGTTATTTGAGAATCACAACTTGTAATGCGTACTCAAATCTCAAATATTAATATGCAATAACTTGCGGAATGTGAAACATATCATAATGACAATAGAGGAAAGAGGAATCATACTATTATGCACCCTTGTAATTGAGTATCATCCTACATCTACAGTATCTTATCTCTAAAATTAAATATGTAGTATGCTTTAAGTATGGCCAAAATTTATATGAGATGTATGAATGAGGTTTTTATATCACATTACGTTAGTAGCAACAAGCCCCAAACATCGGTAACACTTGCCATGAATTGGTTTGCAATAGAACGAATTTACACTACTAGATGTCAACTCATGTTCTCTCCATTAAAATCGAGTAACTTCATTGTTTGCAGACATGATGAATTGATGTAGCAGTGTTTTTTCTTCTGCAAAGGTATTTATTGCCTGTGAACATAAATCTGCCAAATTAGTTGGGAAAGTTCTGACCTTTTAATTGTGCGCTGAGAATGTATCCAGTCAGTCGCAGTCTCGCTAAAAGCTCGTGAGGAATATAAGTACTGTTTCTTTTTCTTAAAAATACCTTTTGCGATTTCATACTTTGCGTTACCACCTTATATTGTACATTGGTTTGTACTAAATATATGGGAATTCGATTCCCTTAACACAGCATTCTTTCTACTTTATCACTGATCGAAAAATCAAAGAGAGGCTCATCTTCTTCAGCTTTGTTTTGGTTTTTGGTAGAACGCTTGTCTGTTCATTAATAAAAGAATAATTTTGTTTATTGTTCTGTGTCTTCTGTGATTACATTTCGTGAATTATTCTCACCAACCATATTTGATGTTTGTCAATGGAGCAACAAGAGCACAAATAAAAGCAATTACTCTACGTCACTGCCTCACCATGTTCTCTACATTTCAACCTATGTACCTGATTTATAAATTATCCACCTTTTGTCATCACAAAAATCAAGAAATATGATGACTCTCATCAAAAGAGATGATAAGAAATTTCATTTTCAGACATTAGAAAATGACTCTGTTGATTGAAGCAGTTCGTTGAACAAAGAAGTAAGTATAGTCCGCACCAATGTAAACCTCGCGTATGTACTTAGCGTTACTTCATCAAACAAGCAGAGCAATAAGAAAAATAAAGGTGGACTTAATAAAAGTCTCAGTCATATCTGTATTTGAAAAGAAATAAATAATAAAGAACTCCAGCAGAGATATTATTTGACCATTGCATTGGATGTAAACATATTATGTAGGTATGTGTGTATTATCCCTTTCATCAGCAACAAGAAGTTATAATATTTTGATTCTTCCTTGCCGTCATTACCACCATCATTACTGCCCATGTTTCTCATTCAAATCGTGATTACTATTAAATTAGATGTCTTTGTGGTCCCTTCGTTATACTATTGTCTTCATTTACCATCATTAGTTAGGCATGTATTATTGCACACAAACACAAATAATTCCAGAATTGAACAATGCAACAAAGCGTTTGCTCATCTTCTTTGGACCATTGTGCAAAGTGCATACATCACACTGTTATTTTTGTTTACTGTTTAAATTGCATTTCAAAAATGCACTTTATTACAAAAAACATATATATGCTACAAAAAGTCAAGCTAAATCGTATAATATTCTGTCAATGGATCTATTTTCAAGACATTCGAAGAGCCTCTCTCTATGTGCCTTGACATTGATTGACAAATTCCTACCAAAGTAAAACTTGGTTTTCTTAACACTGCTTGCGAGTAAGACGATAAAAATTCTAAACATGTGAAGAACCAACTACAGTCTTACAATGCCCCAGCCCTCCCTCCCAAGTCCCAACAAGCAGGAGAAGAAAAACAATGTTTGTTTCGATTTCGATCCGACATACTCCATCATCGATCAGCTTGTCATTTAATATCTGCGAGGATCGTACCGTTCTTCAAATATTTATGCAAAATAACCAAAATTTATTTAATCGACTGATTGTGCAGTTGATTTTTGCTTATCATTCTCATCAGCACAACAATAATAATTCTTTTCAAGCTGTTAAAGAAACCGACAAACACACACATAGCTCATCTAATGTGTCAGTGTGTAGCAAAAATGCGTGTGATTACATGGGCTTGGCTTTTTTTGTTTTACATTATTATCATCCTCGCTGTTGTAGGTATCCCGGAGTGTCGGTTTGCCTCCAAGTCAAACACAACACACCTGAGTTACCAAGCTAAACATCATCACTACTTACGGCCAACTTCAGCATCCCTAACTCCATCCAATTGTCTTTTTCATCTTGAACAATTTAAAATTTGTTGACTGTCAATGTCCACCTTGTGTATTTACTGGTAATATGTGCGGAGAATAGTACTTCAAAATATTGAAGCAGGGAAAAGCTGTTGCATTTTGTTAAACATGGGCTTGCCATTTATCCCCAACTTTCCATTTCAACAAAAACTGACTGACAATGACTCCCTTTGCATGCTGTATTAGATTAGATACCAAGCGAGTTGAGAAATGAGATGCTAATAATGTTTGATTGTGACTCGGTGTCGCTCAATGGGAAATATTTGTAATTTGTGATTTGAAAAGCATATATTCCATCTTACTGCTGCTGTGTTTACGGCAAATGACGATAATGGTTATTTCTGATAATCATTTGTGTGAGCTGCTATAAACGTAAACGTACATACCTATAATATGCATTTTCAAGACAAAATTTAGCATTTTTTGCCTTCCTTTAACTGTCAGTCTGTTTGTGTGCTGTTGTCGTGTTGTGTGGTTTGCGATTTTCTGGGGTTGGCCAAGAAATGAAAAACAAGATTACATTTCTACACAACATGACATGACATTACACACAAACATACTTCACATGTCCTTTTTCATCATCGGGATTAACATTGATTTTTTTACACTACTAGGCAAGCTTACATAAAAGCGTATAGGTATTTATATCAAGGTTTTTTGTGTTGATATATATGGAAAATGGACTGGGTGCTTTATTACCAATATTACCTTTTGACGAACAGAAATTGCTTCTGGCTCTCACGGATTTTAGCTCGACTTCTTCAGCTCATGAATGATTTGATTGATATTGCATGCCTGTCTCTTTTTCTTTTTAAGCTGAGGGACATACTGCACTGCCTTCTTATGTGCATTACTTGCTCATGAATGTGTAATAGGAAACTTAAGAAGGGAAGATGATGTTATGGCGTGGTGATGCGATTGTTTGGTTGATGATGATCAAAAGATGCCCCAAGTTATGTAACTGACATGTTCCTTTCATAAAACTCTAATTCCACGTTATATTATAATAACTTGAAAGTATAATATGTGTTGTTGCCTGTGAGTTGCATGCCCACTAAAGAAAGGAAGGATAAAGAGGATCATGAGATTTAGTATTTTTTGCTGACGAATGCTGCTAATATTACTGTTTTGTTATAGTGCTAGATAGTCTGTCAAAGGCAGCACAGTGTTTTATTTTTTTAATCTGCTAGTTAGCATTTTATAGGTACTCATCATCATCATCATACTGTTATTTTGGCAAATGCCGACCAAACAACAACAGCTTTGCTGACACATCCCCATTAAATATTTGTAAATGCAAAGTAGACATAGACTTATGTAAAAAGCAGCGTGAAATGAGAGAGAATGGGCAGCAGAAGAGACTATACTGCAGACGTTTTCCTTCTTGACATGTAAAATGGGCTTAAGTAGACATGTTTACTATGACGGCTTCCCACGAGCAATTCACGCTTTTTGTTGTCGATTTATGGTGATGATAATGGAAAAAGTAATGGCAATATTATGAATTTTGTTATTACTACATTTATTTTAGCCAGGAGAAGTAGATGGGTATGCATAATTTTGTCAGGCATTATTTTGTAACTTGTGTAGGGAGAAAGGTGGGGAATATTTCAAGAAATTTTAAGTTTTTCAAAGGAAACCAATGTTTGCCACCAGAGAAGAGTATTTATTCGTGATGCACTTGCATTGCAATACACGTTTGCGAGATAACGTGTGGTATAAATGTTAGTACTTTCGTAGCTTGTTTTTTTCATTTCCTGTAAAAAAAAATTATCATAATTGACTTTCCTTCAGGAATATAAGAGTTTTGCTTCCATTCTCCATGTCTCTCTTTTACAATAATCGTTGAAAAAGTCGTGAAGATGATGACACAGCTACGTGTAGTGGAGTTAATTCTCCTACGCATGGCACCACCACGATAGCATGTGTTTTGAAGACCAAGAATGGGAAATTTGTAGAAATAATGCACATGGCAAGGCATTGGAATAATACGTAATATTTCACTCAAGAACGCACAGCTCTCGACAAATTGCTCTATTTTCTGTATAATATCATCAACAAGCGCGTTAAGNAAATTGCTCTATTTTCTGTATAATATCATCAACAAGCGCGTTAAGAGAGGCACTCTTTTTTGTGATCGTTTGTAAATTATGCTACAAAATTACAATGCATCATTCCCATAAAATACCTAATGTAATTTTTCTCTTGATTATTCTTTCACTCATAATATCATATCCCCCTTATAAACTTCCTCATTATTGCCTTTTTCTTCGACAGTATTATTACAGTCTTGTTCACACCTTGAGGACACCCCTAAAAATCAGGAAAAGATAGTCATCATGCGATGCCATCATGGCTAATACATACCTATTACGATAATCTGTCGGTGCTAGATGGATTGAACAGAGAGAATGAGTGGGACGTGAGTTGATGTGTGATATGTAGTTAGCACATGCATCAAAAGTCAGTCAAGTAAAAATAATATTCTGATTCTGATTACTGCACGGAAAAAGCTGAAAAACTATAGCATGGTTAGAATGGAAAAGAGTGTGAGGGTGATATCAGTAACAATAGATGTATGGTTTTATTATGCGGTAACAAGAGCTAAAAATTACTGCTCACACGTGTCACTTGAATCCCTTTTTTTAAAAAAAATTGGATCCCTGAAATGATCGATCCAAGAAAAAATTATTGAGATGTTTTTTATACTTTTCGACTTTAGGTTTCTTTATCAAAGTGAGATGAAAAGACAAAAAGTAGTGAGTTGAAGCTCAGTCCATTTTGTAATCATTTCCTATTTTCACTCATTCTTTGGTTCCTTATCATTGACCGCAGCATTTAAAGGGGAGGGTCTAATAATGTAGTTTTCCTTTTTGACTTTTTGTAACAACTTCCCTAGATAATTTTTTGATAGACAGATGAGCAGATTGCGGTAAATATTTTATTATGAGATGAGAAGGGATGTTCCTTCAATGTTTAACTTGTTTAGTCGTCGGCCGGATCAAATTTGGTTGACGGATTTTTTTCGTCTTTACCTATCCAAGCCAATGATGATAACAAGTCTCTTTCCTATTCCTATCACACTTCATGTTTTTACCATTTCTTTGCGGTAAGCAGTAAAAAAGGGTTACGACAATTATTATTACGAATCCAGTCAGCTTTTTCAAAGAAATCTGATATCGTCATAATAATAATTTTTTTCCTAAAGTACAGCATAGCGCATTTACTATGTGTTTTCTAAATGGATGTAGTAGCTAACTGAGCATCTTGCTGTTTACAGGAAAATTACATTTTTTCTTATGATTATTATTGCTTTGATGATGATGACTGACTGATTCATTGCTGGCTTGGGTATGACTGACAAGAGGGAGAGAAAGTGCTAAAGGGTTAAATACACGTAATCCTTTAGAAAATATAGTAATGATCAAGTAATAACAGTGTTTCATTCAAGTTTTTATTTTGAGGTTATTGCGGTCGGCTGACTGTTTTTCCAGTGAAACAAAAGAGATGCCGATAATAAGCCATGATGATTCCGTTTATGTATCATTCTTGTTTGTAGCATGAAAAAGTACAAAATAAACGGTTTCTTTGTTGCTGCTGCTGGTTGGTACAAACTTATGGTTTGTTAACTTGACTGGTGAGAATTTTTATGCTTCAGTGGCAATATTCACAGAATTGTTGAAGATCAGTGTACTGTGAATGTAACACAACAAATGCGGGTCATCAAGATAAGATTCTGTATCACACGCAGTGTAATAGGGCAGTCTACTCCAGTACCATGTTCCATAATTTCTCTCGTTTTCTTTGAGCACTGAGTATTAATATAGTGGAGTTAGAATATATACATAAGGTCTCTGATAAAAATAATCATCCACATTAGTATAAATAAAGGTGAGTAATCGGTAATCATGTAATAATTGAGCAGTAATAGTAGCATACGTTTCCTTAATGCAACAAAAAAGCAATGTCTGCAGGTATAAGAGTACTGTATAAACTTTTCGTCCTTCCTGTTCACTGTTCACCGAAATTTAAAGCTAACAACATCATAATATGGACATGATCATCATAAACTCCTATGTCTGATGTAATTGAACTGCCTAATATGTTCTATATTTTCAAGGTTTTGGTACAAAATTATCATCTTTAGCAAAAGGAAAGGAGCAGTTCGATACATGAATACTGAATACCGACATGGCATCTCTAAAATACATAGGTAATAATATTCTTCACAGGAATAATTACAAGCTGACTATACGCATTGTCAGTAAGCTGTATAATTAAAAATTCAAATAGGATGATGGAAAATGGTAGAAGTGGAATGAAAAGTATATAAGCTTTTATATCGTATCACATGAATTTATATAACGTGATTTCCGTCAAGTCATTTTCTAGTCGTCAGTCAATCATTTTGCTTGTCATAGGAAAAATACGCAAATCAAGTACTAAAGGTAGTGGACTCGGCAGAGAATACGCGCAATACACAAGCGTCTACGGATGCACAGACATATTCCCTAGAAACTACTACCCTGTCCGCTGATCTGGACAGAACACAGTTAAATGATCAACCGGTCTACTACTGGAATTGTAGTGTCACTGTCTCCAGTTAAGTATGTTTTTTGAAACAATTAGTTCCAGTGAAAGAGTTTAAAAACACTTCCAAGAATATGAAGATGGAGACAGTAAATTGAAAAATCGTCTCGTCATGCTCATGTCGTCATTATCAATCAAGTCTTGATCTCTCTCCTGGACCACGCTGTATTGAGAAGGGCAACCTGAGAAAAGCGGATAGTATTGCTCGTCATTCTCCCGCAACTGTCTACATACAAGTTTTGGTAGATCACATCACGTACGCTATGCTATGAAATCTTTGAACAGCAGTTGCTCAGTAATAAAAGCAACCCCCAAGAAGGCAGCGAATGTCTACAATCTATAAAGTACTAAACAAAAATGAAAAAGGAAAAAAGTAAATATGTAAAAAACGAATCAGTTCATCAGATTTTCTCTTGCCCTGCTTCCTTGCATGTCGTATCCGACCGAGTCAAGCAGTGCGGTGTATATGTATGTATGTATGTTATATGTGATGCCAATTGCCGGCTGCTTTTTTTCACTTTTTTCACTGCTTGACTATTACTTTTTGGTTGTTCCGTCCGTCTCTTAAAAATCCATTTTGTGAGCAAATGAGATGAAAATTGTACAATGACTTTACATGGCATGGCATCTCACATTACTTTTTTCTTTGCCAGCAGCATGACAATGTAAAAAAATAACAATACGGAAAAAAGATAATGGTTAAAAATAATAGTATTATATACTATACCCAATATGTTATAATGAATAAATGATAAAAATATAAGCAGTATCAATAAAATATCCTACATTGGATATACACATAGAAAGCAAGATTATTATTATTACAACTTTACAAGGTTCTCAGCATGCATGGAAGGAAGGAACAAACGGTACACAATAAAAGTACAGCACATATAAATATTTTATTCATGATGATGATGATAATAAAAAGGAGTCAAGAAAAAAAAGAACATTATTGTTTTCTTTCCCTTTGCTTGTTCTTTATGAGATTTGTTAAAGAAAAAATGGCCATGCTAGTAGAAAGAAAAGCTTTTCAAACTTGTAGAAAATGATAATAATATTATTATTACCATCATCATTATATTACGACAACGACAAAACATTATTGTTCATGTTGACGTGGAGTGGCTAGCTTATTATTATGTGCTTTGCTGTTAGGAGTTGGTTAGTATAAAAAAATTGTTAAGGAGAAAATGTCTGCCCGTCTCTCTCTCTCTCTCTGTCTACGTACTACATACCCACCACCACCACCCTGAACACTGACTTTTTAACGGTGAGGCAAGCAGAGATTTTAAATGGAAAACAAGGGAATAAAATAGTTGTTCTTTTGTCGTATCATTCATCAAGTGATACACATTACTTTTGTCGACGACGACAACGACAAAAGCTATTAAGCCAGTGAAACATTAGACAAACTTGGAGAAGAAAAAGAAGAAGAAGAAAAGGCTTGTAAATTTTTTTTTCAAGTGGATATCAGTAACTTGAGTAGATTTATCATTCATGGAGAGCAAAAAAAGCATGTGTGTAGTAGTACAAGTGTATGTTTTTTCGTTTATGATAACTTAACACTCAAGTCATTCAACATATCTTTCCCGTTGTTATATTGGAGGAGACCCCTCCTATTTCCCCAAAAAGGAGGAGAATCCCATAGCCAATAAACCAATATGAGGTGTGGCTTTGTTTAAGGCGCATGTTGTTGTGCATACACGTTATGTACACAGAAAGAACTCATGAGCTCATCTTACAGCGCTGTGATATAATGTAACTTCTCGTGTTTCACTAATGTAAGCAGAAGAAATCCAGAAGAGCTTCTTGTGTTGCTTGTTTGTAGAGAAATGCTTGCATTGCGTGATGATATGAAACTTGCATGCAAGCATATTAATATTATTGCATTCTCATTCCTTCCTACTCGTTTGCTCTCGCATGCTCCTTCTTCTTTCTGTCTGCATCTTGTTACCCTTTTTAATGCTTTACTTTGGAGAATCAGCTAAAGTAACAAACAACAGAGAACACGAGAGAGCTCTCAAATATGTACATTTCAGATAACCAACAACAATGCATACATACCTTAATATGTAGAATACACACACAGAGAGATTCTTACTCTCTGTGTTTACACATAGCTCTCAACAGGATTATTTTCTTCTATTGTGTATGTACACACAGGAGGATCAACTGCTGAACACAAACATGATAGAATTGAGAGAGGGAGACCAACCACTATGTTCTTCGTTTGCATTTGTCCACTGAATAATATAACTTGGTTTATCTACGCAGGTATAACTAAGCAATGTTTACAAATGCCTACAGCTAACAACCAAATACACTATCCTAATATTATTTTTGAAACGACCAAGTAAGTGTTCCTCTCTTCTACTATGCCGTGCATACTGCATGCGATACCGTGCTTATGTTTGGTTTCCTTGCATTTAATTCTCTAGTTCTGTAGATATACAACTTACTACAACAAGCATGAAAAATACGGATAGCTCTTGCATGCAGCAAAAATATCTTGTCGACTCAATAGCAAATGTTTAGTTAGTCTTTGGACAAGTGTTAGCTCAACAGACACGGCGGACACACGTACGCACGTAACACCTTCGTCGCTGCTGCATCATTTATTTCACGCGCAGCACACAGTTACAGTCTCCTCAATCAACAAGGAGAAACAATAGGAAAACAAAGAGGAGGAAAGATGTGAAACATTATATTGTTGTTCATCATTATATTTACACACTAGTATGGAACATGAGACGGGCAAGTGAACTACCGATTATTGTTACTGGTACAGGACATGAGTATCATTACGTGTTTAAAAGTTTTGTTGATCGTTGAATCATCATTTTTTGCCCCTTCTTCGACGCAAGTTGTCTTTTAATGTAGGAAAAAAATTGCTTTAAATAAAAAGGAGAAAGACCCTCGAGTGGTATTAGTCTTGAGAGAAGAGTGAGTCTGATTCCTTTTCTTCTTCTTGGACAAATATTTAACAGAGGGATGATCCGATATCATCATAGCTGCTGTTGTTGTGTTCAAAAGTAGACACACGGCTGTAAAAGGATGAAAATATTACTACTACTACCGGGATCGAATACACTTTTCAAGTCATTCTGCCTCCGGTTCTTGTACACTATGGATCATCATCCTACAAAAATGGTGTTTTAGAAAAACATACAAAGTAAACATTTACAACACACTTGGCAAGAAAACCAACAAATTAAACTGTGTTTGTGTTTCTGCTTTTGTGAATAATTTAGTTAAAATGATTGTTGGTGAAAACACGATTCTGCTATGAAAATTTGGAATTTCAAATTGTGCACTGAGAATCAATTAAAAATAAAATTTTCACTGTGAAATAATCTGCCATGAAAAATGTTATTCAAACTATACCCAATAACTTAAAACAATCGTTTTATTCCAATCAAAACATTAAGAAAAATGTGATTTTCCATTGATATAGAAAATTAAAAAGAATTGGGAAAAAGTTCCTACCGATGACTTTAAAAAAAAGTCTTTCAGTCAAAATTTTACTTGTGAAAGTGCAATACAGTTTTCCACTTTAAAAAAGTAAGCAAAAATGCCTAGACCATCTCGAGAAAGTTATGGAGATCAAAAGCCCCCATATTCGTACATTTCTCTCACGGCTATGGCTATTTGGAGCTCGCCGGAGAAAATGCTTCCACTTTGTGACATTTACAAATTCATCATGGATCACTTCCCATACTACAGGTACACTTTCTTTGTATACAGCATAATATACATATATAGTTTTAAGATATGTATTCGAATTCTTCCTGCGGCTTCACTATTTGAATGCACAATGCAATAGCAAGCTAACGATCATGCATAGATAAAAAAGCATACAATTTTAGTGTTATTTATGCATGAAAATATTATAATTTTTATACTAGAAAGAACATTGGGCTCTTTTAGTTCTTCCTCCACTGCTGCTGCCGTTGCAGCCGCTAGTGGCATGCATCATAGTCAGCCATCTCCAAATGCCGCTAGTTCACCATCTTCCATTAATGGGATCTCAGGAGTGGGTGGGTTAAACGTGGTTTCTTCAATGAACATGTCACCACCGATTCCGGGAATGATGGGAATGGGAGGAGTGTCATTTTCCTCTCAACTTCCTCATCAATTTTCTTCCCCAGCCGCAGCGGCTGCGGCAGCTGCTGCTGCTGCCGCGGCTGTTAACGGTCTTCATGGAGTTCAATTTGGCGGGCTACCTCCTTACGGATCTCATGGAGCACCTCATCCAATGTTTCTTGGTGGTGCAAGTGCCACTGCAGCAGCAGATGCCAGAATACTTGCCGCTGCGGCGGCAGGATACTCTCCACCCAGAGATCTGTTTCATCCCCATGCACATCCCCATCATCATCACCCGCATGCTCATCATCATTCGAACGGACTATCTTCTCAGCAACCAGGTAACATTCATCATCTCAACAGTCATCCTTCTGCTAACGCTCATATGCATCCGGGCGCTGGTGGAGCACTTCATCCAGCATACCATAATACTCACCCCGCTGGCCAAATGGCAATGACTCCAAAGGACATTGAAGATTTGAAAGAGGCTACGATAGCCATAAAGTCATTACGTGAATCAGCCAAAATAAAACGAGCCAATGGTGGAGGCATGGCTCAACCAGTTCCTATAAAGCGACCCTATCCACATCACATGGATGGGGATTCCAAGTTTCACAACAATAATAACATTGAGATGGACGATAAAGATCGTCTTGTGTCACCCCCAGATTCACCCCCTACTAAAGTAAAGAGACGAGGGGGTTCACACAACTCAAACAACTTTTCCATTGAAAACCTCATTGCCAAAGATAAGCAACAGCAACAGTTTAAAGAGACTGAAAAGGGGAAAGTGGTGACCAACGGAAAACATGGCTATGAAGATGATGAAAATGAAATATGTATTGGTGACATTAATGACAATCGTGGTGGTCGTGAAAGTGTTCTCTCGGATTCCGTAAGCATTTCCGTGTCTGACGTGGGTTCTGAAGATGCCCGTCTTGACCAACCCACTGATCTCTTGGATGACGATGATAATCATCATCACTCATCCACAGCGTGCAATAACAACGATACAGAAAGTATTCACTCTGGTGTCAGCAGCTTGCGATCAAACAGTCCAACAGTCAATAATCGACTTGTGCGACCAGATTCCCGAGATTCCTCTGAAGTTGGTAGTCATCATAGTAGCGGAAGTCGAAACAAGAGTCGTGTCTCATGTTCCCCCAAATTGTTACACAACAACAAGCAACATCTTTTCCCTTCTTCAGGAATATCATCCCCTACAACAACAACAGCATCACCACTGGTCTCATCATCATCCCCCAGCTTTGCTGCTACTGTGTCAGCAGCTTCCTTGTTACCAGCAGCGTATCCCTTCTACGCTGCAGCGTTTCTTTCAGCCCAGTCTCTTCTCCAAAGTCACCATCAACAGCAACAACAGTTTAACTTTGAAAATAACAATAATTCCTCTAGTGGTAATTTATCTCCCCTTCTTAATGGCAATACACACAGTACACCACCCACCTCCAGTCCTCTCCACCACTCTCTTAACTCATCCCCAGTGTTAAGTGCAAACTGTGCTGCCAGTGTAATTCCTACCACAGCGGCCGCTGCCGCTGTTCATGCTGCCATGTTGCTAACTAGTGAGCGTTTCAATAGTAGTAGTTGCGCTAACAATGTTAAAGATTTATCCGGAAGACTGTGAGCTCAGTTTATTTAACATTTTTTTTTAGAAATAGCTTTAAAAGCTGTTCCATTCTGTAGTCTCATCCAAAAAAAATAAACGAACGTGTAATATTTATGGTAAAATGTTCCATTTATTGTTGATATTATTATTATTATTCGATAGATAGGTTATAGTCGTGAACAGTAGCAGCTTCACTATTGCGTTGACTTTGAAATGATAACAATGATGTTTGTACCATGACGAGTATTACTAAATATAAGCGAGCAGTATATATAAAAATATCGTATAAGAAAATTAATCGATTTTTACAAGTTGTTGTTCTACTTTGTAATTTTACGCTGTTTTTTGTTCAAAGAAAAGTCGTTGTTTTCCTTTGTGACTGTGGTTTATATATATACCAGTAAGCATTTTTCTCATATTATTTATTATTACCTGTCTACAATATTATATATAGGCATAAGTATACACACTTTAATTACTATATTACACGTAATCAATTGATACATTTAGCATTTACGCAGTGAAATATACAGTCAGTGAAAGTTACTCCTATGATTCCTGTTAGTATAAATAGGCTCAATATTGTCAGCAGACATGTTATGTATGAAATGTTCTGGTAAAAAAGCTATGTAGGAGGTAAAAGATAAAATGTACGTGTACAATCCAAGAAAAAATGTAATGATATGTAAAACCGCAAAGTTAAATAGTTTGTTGTAGTAGATTGATTTAAAGCGAAGGAATGGAGTAAAAAATGAACAGAGAAAATATCAGATGCCAATATATTGTAGACTAAAAGAGATTAAAATATAAAAAGAAAATATACATAGAGTCACAGAAAACATGAATCAAACGCATTCCATTTTGTAATAGTCGATCATTTCTAGAAAGAATGAAGAAGGTTTAAACAACTACGCGTGTAGCTGTAATATTCATTTAACGTTACAGGAGATAAATTATTCGGAATATTCAGAGAAATTGAAAGAATAAAAACTAAATCAGTTAATTCTGACTGCGAAATAATCAAGAAAACTTTGAATCAATTATGGCTTCTTAATTTCTTTTTGATTTTACATACTTGTACCGCTCATGATTCACATTCTACTCCATGCTCCACACTGCTGTGGACGGCAAAAAGATTAAATTACTTGCATACCCAATTCCGATGCGCATGCTTTCATTTTTCATGCGTGTTATGTTTTGAGAGAGTTGCCAATTTTCGGTAAAAATGGTGAATCATAGTATTTCATCAGAAAGTGCTTATCGTACTCTTTTAGTAATCAGTAACAAGAAAAGCATAAAATTGATGCCATCAATATTGCCACGCTAACTCTTTTCACTAAGAACATAATTATTATTGTTTTCTAATTTTATTCTAGCAATGAAAGCACAACAAAGCAATTAGCTTAAACTGTCTACAGTTCCAGTCAGTCCAGCTAGACCAAACCCCATGAGACAGATTTCATGTATTTGATACTGATTACTGATGTAACATACTACTTGCTTGCATGCCTTATATACCCATAAAGTCTACCTTGTCTTCTTGTCATAATAATCAAACTAATCACTTTTTTGTTGTTTTACTCTGCTCCTTCTGTTGCCAGTCTTTCTCTCATGATACATGTTATTAACCAAATCAATATTGTAATTGTGAACACATTAGAGTTTCATGACATGTGAAATACGGTCCAGCAGCAATAACTGAGTAACCCTCATCGTTGCACTCTACATTTGTATACACACCAATTTAATTTCCTGCAATCGCCATTAATCAAAACTAATTTTGCTTATGTTGCAGCTAGAATAAATGTAAAAATGCACACCATCATATATCCTTATTTCTTGCATGAAAGTTTTTAGATTGCATTTAT
>JAHZMZ010002672.1:0-22548 GCA_027743805.1 Lepidocyrtoides sp. E14 | reverse complement strand
TGATCATCGTGACGATGATGATAAAGATGGCTATATTTACTCCTTAAACACGAAGATGTGTCACGTCTATGCTAAGGTTTTTTATCAAACAGAGTACAATCGCATTTTATTATGCATAAGAAGTACTGATAACCATTTTAAATGGGAAAATGCACGAAGAGAATATTTTGAGGATCATTTACATGGAAGTGTATTTTATGCTTTCTTTATGTATTGGTACATTGATAGCAAAAAAGAAAAAAAATATGATTATTCCCATTATCAGTAGAACAAGTATGTAATCTCGAATTTAAAAAATAAGCTCTTTCACAGAGAGTGAATGAAGTCTATTGAGTGCATGCAAACACAACTTAAAGTTATAAGGCGATCCATCGCTTGCAAGTTTACAGCAGAGAACTGTGTACTATTTGCACTGTAACAAAAATAACTTTGAGATTCTATTTTTAACAGTTCAAAGTATTGAACAACTTTTTTTTCTAAGTATTTATTCTCATAAAATAGGAAGACGCAAAGAGATGAAGAGTGTGATGCTGATTTGACGAGAAAGACGCTTCTGTTGTAACTGTGAAGTTGAAGCTATAAATATTGCATTGCAACACAGTTTATAACACGAAAAGTAATTTTATTGTAAAAACAACCCACCTCATACAGAACAAGCTTGGTGTTTTTTAGTGTGCATCCGGCCGATAGTGCCGTTATACGACAATTCCTAAACAGTATCCAACCAATTAGGAATAACTACATACTACATACATGCATTCTGTCGATGCATAATATGTATCTTATATTATATATCTATTCAATATCCAGAAATTAACAGCTCAGGAGAGTAAAATGAAATGCATACTGGTTGGTTGGTGATTTGCTACGTAAAACAGCCCATGTCACAAATCAGTCAATCTATCTTCATCATTCTGCCCATAAAACAGATGAACCGCAGAACTGCAAATTTAACAACTTTCTCACACAACAGTAGCTGGTTTTATTTGTGAAACAGTTTGGGGTATATGGAAATTGATAGTCTTGTACCGTTTCCCTTTTTTGCTCCCTTTCCATCCAAAGTTATTTTTAAATTGTATGCTGTGACTCCATTATACGTGTGTAGCATGTGCGTAGCCAAAAATAAATAACGAACATTTTTCGTGTATATTTGCAGATGAGCTGAGCTAGAAACACTAATAAAATTCTTGGAAAGAAATAGGAACTGCTGTGGTTGTTATTAACTTGCTGTGCCCGCCTAATTATGAATGTTTTGCTTTCTTTGTGTTACCACTTCAGCTATCCTTGTGTAAATCAAATAAAAATATATAACGTTGCATTGCCTCTTATCAAATCACTCGTCCGATAAATTCATTGCGTATATCATCTTAAATGTGTATGTACTGCTTTGATACTTTTCCGGTGGTTTATCTCCCAAAAGACATTTTCCCCTCTCATAAAAAAGCATCAGTTGTGTACACAACAGTTAATTTTGGAATGCATGTTACTCCTTCCTACGCTCCAAATTCCATGCACGATGACGATGAATGCAACGACGAAGAGGATGTGAACATGATCGTCTTGATGAATGAAATCCTCTTTTAAATTTCATTGAACTCACAATAGCAATAAATAGCTCGTGTCTATTTGTTCCAGCTGGATTTGCAACTTCGGGCAAGTCAAACCCCAAAAAAACGTATTTCTGGTATTTATACATACACACTTGTATAATATGTCAACTCATGTAACGTATACACTTTGCGTATTTTGAAATTGCAAATTGTTTGTTTAAAAAATATTTCATCATCATCGCATCATCAAAGCATGTATATCTCTACATACTCACATTTAAAACTTTTTTCTCTTCAAATTATGGAGAAAGTCTTTCTAGATACTTTTAAATATGAACATTGGGTTGCGAAACAAGTACGTAAACCTAAACTTGTTGCAAACAGTGTAGAAATTTTTCAGATTCATGGACAAATTAAAAAAAGAGAGGAAAACGGATTATACACTTGTTTGCTTTGAACTCAAATGTAAAACCCTATCCAATTTTTGCTTCATTTTCCCTTCCTTGTAAAAGAGGCTTTGGCATTTCCCTACTTTCTGCTTTCCTTTATCCTGTAATATTGAAAGATTCATCATTGCGAAAGAAAATCTCGAGATCCGCTTAGCTGCACACTCAGCACAAAGCTGCACAAATAAAGAACTGTACATAGAAAATGTAATATCAGAAGAGCAAGCTCTGGCCTACTCTCTATTCCTTTTCTTTCCTAACTTACAAAGTATTCCACGTATTCTACATATTTCTATAAACTTGATGCTAAAAATAGGTCGACATATGTAACTGTCATAGGAAGGCCGCCATATCGCAACCCATCATCATCCTGCATCTTACGTTGTGGACGTGCTAAGAAAATACTTTTTACGTCTCTATGCAAGTTGACGATTCCAACAGAGCATGTAAAGAAATGTCAAGGGAAGCGATAACGTATTCTCTTTGACGATGAGATGACAGACGTTTATAATCTCGTACCTTCTTGTTATATTGCCTACCCGATAAATGCAAAAATATACACTGTTTTTTCGTATTCGAATACATAGAGATGAACTGAGCCAATGTAGAAAATTAAGTGGTAAAGATCACTGATTATGATCAATGAACATTATATGGTTCTCTACTTGTACGTCTATTTTTGTAAATAGGTACATTTTCATTACTCATTGTGTGATTTTCAATACATTCTTGACTTTAATAATTTTTATATAATGTTTAATTACTACTAAAGTTTAGCATATAAATACACACACTGTTCATTTTATTATCCTCTTTTTACAAAATCTTTCTGTGTGGTTTCTCTGTAAGCATATTTGAACCTCGTTTTGTGTGGAAAGCGTTTACGTTATGTATGCATTATGCATCCCTGCTACTATTGCCGAATCGTGAAAACGATCTTTTCGCGGCCTTTTGATCTTATACAGTATCCACACATTTATAGTGAACATGAAACAGAATACATATATGTTATGGAGTAATGTGTGCATTTCTATTATTACGACCAACAAAGTTCTAGTAATTATGTGGCTCGCATACATATTATGTATGTATGCATAATCTAGAGCGTGCATTCAAAGTGCATCCTTGCAGAAATAGCCGTGGAAAGTACGCAGTTTAAATACAAAATTGTGAGTGTGTAAAACTGTGTACAAAATATGCTTTCACGGTTAGAGATGATGTGCATGCATAAAAATATCCTATTTTATATGTGTGACATCAAAGATTATTTTAAAGCTTTTATGCACCCTTCCTCGTCACAGCTTTTACAAATCTGTATCCGTGTATTCATCTAACATAATAAGAACGCATTAGCGTATATACTATTTTTAATCACAAGAAATAAGTTAAAAAAGCGTGTTCACTTCTGTACCTACTTTCATACTTCATTTGCATCACTCATTATATGACCATTATAATGTGTTATCTCATAAACGTGTAAATCTTTATCTGGTAAAAATACGGGCTTACGTTTGTTTAGAGTTCTAGTCTGGTTGGAATAAGATGATATCTATACGTGTACCTCAAGATTTGTACGAAGCCGAAATTCTCCGAAACGGTAAAAACAGCGCAAAATCTGGCATATGTGTGTGTGTGCGACGAAAAAACAGTTCTCTTGCGAAAACAGTAAAGTAGACTAAAGAGAGCAAAAGAGAAGGACAAAGTTGTAGTACTATATTTAGTGGTTGGTGTAGTCTATATTCTAGAAAAAAGTACCAAGGGCTAGAAACATTTTCGCTTCTTTTCTCTTTCTCTCTTTTCTTATGCGTTTCACCGCCACTACGTATAGTAGTGGTAGTAAGCATGTAGTGAAACACACAAGTTTACATTATGTACATACTTTTTACTTTGTTTGCTTTGCTTGTGTAAAAAGCAAGAGACAATTCATTGTCAGTGAATGGATAAAGAAAAGTTGATAGTGAGCGCAACACTATAACGTTTCCTGATAAAACAACTGTAAGACTATATCACACTATCTTATAAATAGAATTTATACCACCACAGCGCACATTACTATTCTGGTCCATATGCACGCGTTTTAGGAGTAACAGCACATGTAGCATCCCATATAAGAGCTAAATATATCAAACGGAAAACCAAAAAAAGAAAGAAGAGCAAAAGCAATCTAGCACAGAAACTACCATGGCATAAAAGATGAGAAAGAGTGGAGGATGCAATACAGACTAGACTACTACTTGTAGTAGTAGTGATAATGGTGGTGGTGGTGGCATCCTTATTATGGAACAGCAGCAACGTACTATGCCACTCCATAAGGTTTTTTTGCACACTGTTGCAAGATGGGCTGTACTACAACTACAACTGCTATCGCTAATCCCACTCTCTGTTCTACTTTTAGAACATGACTATGATGCATAGTAAAAGCAGTGGTTATATAAACAAAGTTTAATAATAATAATGTATACGCTTGTGGTGGTGTTGGTAAAGTATATTAAGGAAGAAAAAATATCATTTTCTTGGTATCCATCCTTATATTTTTATACATGTTCATCTCTATTCCGTAGCAGTTTTGCAGTAAAAGAGTGAAATAATACAGCAAAAGCAAAGAAGTAAAGACCCCCATTTCTATTTTCTATTCTGAGATTGTATTCATTTTCATACACAGAATTTCATATGCTTAGAATACCTACCGTTTCTCCAAAACAGAAACTGATTTTTCTGCATGGAAGAGAAAAAAGAAAACCCTTTTTATGATTATAGCGCTATATAACGGCATAATAATATTCTATTTTGTATTGTTGCCTTATATATTACATATATGTATGTAGACAGAAAAATAAAGGAAAACCCTTTTATTTCAAGAAAATATTGAATTGTATTGTACTTTTTTATACTTACGATTTCTCAGTAGCAGTAAAATGCTTGGTACATGTCATATTTGAGATTATAACAGTCTTTATTTTATATATGACGTGATAGACAGCAGGATATAAAAAGGACATTAAGACATATAAGTACAAAAATAACAAATGTAAGTGGAAGAGATCATTATAGTAGTTCAGTGGTGAAAATAGTCTATATGGACCGTTTTGACGTTTTTCACAGAAGAGATAAAGTGAAAAAAACTTAGCAAGTATTACTCCAGAGTAGCGTAGTACACTAATGTGTATGGCAGTGGCTCAGGCTTGGGATGAGATGATGGGAAAACAAGCTGAAAATAAACGCTTAACAAGTTCTATTTATAGTCGAGCCCTTTACAAGTACTACATCACCAAAAAGTATTTTCGTGTAGTAGTAGCAGTGGTAGAGCGATGAGTTGATGTTTTCCTAGTAGTAGCTGAAATAGTATTGTAAGGAAATAAGGAGGAGGAGAACGCATAGCTAGAAAACCGACACAAAGAGAGTTCTACTAAAAAACTCTATTTCCTTTGACTGTTTATTTTCCTCTCTTTCTCTCTCTCTCTCTCTATCTCTACTCCTACTATAATACTTTTTAAAATGAATTATGTATGTATATCATTTATAGAGTGGTTGTAGTGCTACAAACTTTCAGTGACCGAGTACCCAGAAAATAGTAGTTCTAACTATAGGACTACTTTTGTAGTTTCATCATCATCGTCATTTGTCCCTTTCATTACAAGATCCAGTAGAAAAGAGCTTAAAATATTTTTTTTTATTACTGCACATCATCATTCACATACCCACACCGCAAACTCTATGTATTTGGTTTTCATTTAAAACTAATAGTAAAGGCTATATTTAAAGACGGAATATTGAGTTGACTTTATTGTATTCAATTGAAACATGGTATTGTCGCATTGTGATTTGATTACTAGTTACTCGTTGTATTGACAAGTCTTCTGTGTAGATGCAAGACTCTTATAACTTGGAGATTTTATTTCAATTCATTTTTACATCGAAGTTGTTACATTTTAGAATACATATCAGTAAACATAAGCTGTACACATTTCCTTTTGATGCTATTTATATATCTGGCTTGTGGGTAGTTTGTTCTGATGATCAAATTTCATTGTGAGCATTCTATACGTTTCACGTTTTCATTCCTTTTACCATTTAATTCACTTAAACTATTCAGCATTGAATAAATTCAGCTTTGAATTCACATTTGATTGCTCAAATGCTACTTTACTGGTTTGTTTGGTTGGCATACTCTATTATATGTACATGTGTACCGTATTTTTGCAACAGAATGAAAAACATTCTTGATTAGTTTCCTATTTCGTTCCAAGTGGGTGGCAGTTATATTTAGCTGCAACAATATAAAAAATGGGCATGATGATGAGTATATAGAAAGGAAATCGGGAAGCAATACGACGGTATTACTGAATTTCACCTGTACCATCTTGCTTCTACAGCAAATAAATGATAGGAATGGGAGTATAAATAATCGCTTTGAGACCTCCTTCTCTCCTAATGAATACAAAAGAGCATGTTGATGTTGATACTATTGCTCTGCAAACACTTACTCTGTTGTTTGTAAATTCCAGGAAAGTATCCTAGTTGATGAGTGTGGGTGTTGGGAAAGGGTTTGTGTATTCCATCGAAGGTTATTACATATCGTAGCATGGATTTGTCTATATGGGACTTTATCAGAACTTGTTACTTTTTATGCGGAAAAGAGAAAAGCCTCTGACATTTGAACTATAAATGTACATACATGTACACTCTTATGTCACCATGTACATATTATTTCTCTCTCATATAATCGCTCCATTTGCTGACTTGCCAGCATCATGCACGTGTCATCAAGAAAAGGCCTAACTAAACAAACTGTGATTAAATATAAATTGGAAAGTTTATTTCAGGTGAAAAGGTCAGTTTAATGTACACTACAAACTTGATCATGTTCAGCTACTATGAATTAAGACAGAAATAGGATGGAAGGAAATAGTATACGAGACATTAAGTCATTGCTAAAGCTGTGCATAATGCATAACGTAACTTGAACTACACGCAATTTTTTTGTGTGTCAATAAATAAATACTAAATAATAAATGGCCTATATAAAACTATTTAGCGATAAGTGCATTGCTTATAGTTTTTGATGTACACATAGAGCGAATAATAAGAAACAAACACAGTTTTATGATAAGTCTTGGAAAGGGAAAGCAGAAAATTCATGGAATGATTAGTGAATGAGTGCTGAGTGTGCCTACTTCTTTAGCCCACGTAACTTCATTAAACAAATAAGTGCCAACAAAGTAAAGGGCAGTACATGTACCTACGCTTGAAATACAAACAACATAAGCTAATATAAGAACTATTATACATACTGTAGTTCATGCAATATATCAATAGCCTGTACCGATAATTCGGAAAAAACTTTTCATTGTCATTTTGGGGATGGTCGTCTCTAGTTCTTTCTGGTTTATGTATAATGTTGGCTCATCAATTTACTAACATGAGATGAAAAGGTGGAACTGGTTTTTGGCACAACGAGGCTATTTTTATTTCCAAAAGGCATATTGCGACATCATTAATAAATCAATAAGTGTCAGTCAAGTTGTGAAAATGACGATGATGAACCTACCGCTGGTGGTAACGCAACGGTGAAGTAGTCATGTTTTGGGTGCTGCTGTCAAGCTATTGTGTTGTGCGAAAAAATGATAATGCTATAAATAATATGCTATTCTCATGCCCAAATGTTGCAACCCTAACAGAAAAAGTTTATACCTACTTGTGTAGTTCCTATGATCATCGCACTTTTTATTCCTGCTCCAAAAATTGTATTCTAACGTTTCAATCGCTTGCCAATATAAATTGTACGGGAAACGAGTGGAGTGGTGTGGCGTATGAGAAGAGAACGGTTGCTGGTTGCTTACATAAAGCACATGCATATAATTATGGACATTCAACTGGATATAAAGAAAAAACGTGCACCATCATAGCCATTACTGAATAAATAATGATAATAAAACAAGGCGTAGTTTACACAGGCTTGCCTAAACACAAAATAATATATGACTGCATATACCTACTTACAGTACAACTGTGCAGTTAAGAATTAGGCAATGGATAGCTTGTAATGCTTTGAGTTTACTGACACGATCTACATACATTGGATCACAGTCGAATACAAACTAATAATAATCCATCAATAATATTAAGTAAATAATTGTTTATAATTACCAAGTTATATTACATTCAAGCAACTCTTTATTGGTGACTTTTACAGGCAGATTGTTCCTACTAAATATTCTTTATATATCATCCCTTTGTTGTATCTTTGAAGAGTACGGATATACTTCTTTTAAACTGCATATTATTGTGAAATCTTTTTATTATTTAAATGAATTTACTGCCAACTGACTGACAAAATGTATTTTACAGTAGGCTGTACAAACCCAAAATTCGGTATTCATACCACAACTTCAACTTCTGCTAAACAATCTTCTGCAAAATAATATGGTGTGTTATTTTAACAATCTGATGGAAACTGCTAAAAATAGATGCTCACAACTAAAACACAAAGAATACGGAACGTGACAGTTGGGAAAATTTATAATAGGTAAGTAAGCTGAGTCGGGTTTTCTTCGACGCTTCGCCCGTTCTTGTTATGAATGAATTTATCTGCGTCATTCATGGGACAATTTGCCTGGTACAAAATATGTCTTGTCTAAACCTAATTTAATTTAAGCGTTATAGTTCCCGCTTATCAATAAAGCTGAAAAATTTATCAAAAACGGAAAAGTTAAATCGTTTTTATATTTCTTGGATTCTTGCAAGATAAAGGTTCCTCTCTGTAACTTAATTAATTCAACAAGGTGCATAAGATAGAAACTCCAATGTGTATCAAACTACGTCTTTGTAAACCTATTTCAATTTTAATTCAACGGCCCAAATACACTAATGTACATTGTCAGAATTCATTTTGATTGTTAGTTACGAGAAAAATACACAAGACGATGACAGGCGCAGTTTGTGTATGAGAGACAAAAGTAAAATGTTTGAACTAGGTGTACTGTTTGGAGCCACACACTCTTACCACTCAAACTCTTTTCTCTAAACGATGCCAATTACTAATAATTATAACCTACGAACAATTACTTTAACGAGCGACATGGCTTTCATGAATTTATTTCATTATAATTTAAGACAGAACATTACCTTGCCCAAGTTCTGGTTAGCTAAAAAATGAAGAAGTCAATGTTCATATGCTACCACCATATCACAAGTCCTGCCTTTCTTTTCCTTTTTTCCATAATTTATAGCAAATGTGCACGTGTCGTCGAGCTACAATACAACTTACATTATGCATAAGTGTATACCTTACGGCACTGGATAAGAATAGTATATGGGAGTATTCCTTTGAACATCAAAGATGCGGATATTCAAATCAAAAAAAGAAAAATGTGTAGGCTACACAGAGGAGGATTTTCAACCTATTTTTAAAGACTCATTTCCTTTGACTTTCTCCAGCTGTTTGTGTATAATTTATACTGGTCACCAGTAGTATACACATTAAACATAAACAGTAACTGGTCTGGTAATTACAGCTTTTAAGCAGACGCCGGGACATTTCATACTAGCTACACCAAAATAATGATGATAGAAAGAAAATCATTACGTGAAAGAAATGAAACCTTCGCCAACGCCAAACTCTCTTGAATATTACATATCTAGTGTAGCCAGTCATTCCCCGTGGTGTTGGTGTACGTACAGCACGTACCATGCCCACAGACAATTTTTCTCTGTTTCTTTCCTCCCCTTTATGCCCCTCACTTATTTACTTCACTTTCAAGGTTACACGTGGAAAAATAAGTTTTTCCTTTCTCCATCGTCGACTGTGTTATTATTCTTTCCTTTTGTTAACCGTAACAAAATCTCAGGTGTATCATCTGATCGTTAACAATGTAACGGTTTCTGAACTTATAATGCAATAGTCCTATTCACAAATGGAACATGGCACTGCCACAAAGAAAAACATTTTTGTTTACAAAGAACGTACCATCGGTGAAAGTGTACCGTGGGTACAATAGTCCAAACAATATTCATACATGAATCACCAGTCATACCACCAAGTCTACAACCTATTTAAGCATGAGAGCTGATATATCTATAGACAAAGGTAGTACATACTTGCACTAAATGTTGTTTTTCTCGGAAAACGTCTTGCATGTCTGTTTCATTGTAGAGAGGCCCTTTATTTCCTTGTCTGTTATGTACAGTGTCAGCAGCGTATATACACCACACCACAATTTCGCCAACTTTCTTTTTACTATTTTTCTTGAAGTAATTCTAATCTACGACATTAACAATAGCTACTGAAGAACGGAACTAAATGGGAGATATTAAAGGCGTTTCTTGTTCCTCCTTGAAGTGACATGTATTGCATGAAAGTAAAAGACTTTCCATACATTTGCTGCTTCCAAGACACATTTTTGTTATAGGACTTGTGTTAAATCTAACGCAAAGGAGTTGACCGACAATAATGCATTTCAACAACACCCACAACGACCAACAACAACACGAAAACCAAACAGCCTTACAATTATTTCAAACAAACACACGATGAGGTACATGCCTTGCACACCAACTACCCGAGCTCACGGTAGACATTAAAAATGAATATAATGCTTGCCTGAGGAGAAAGAAGAGGAGGAGGAAGAGAATGCTAGCAGAATATAATCATACCGTAGTCTGCAATGAACTCTACTGAGAAATATCGATTTCTCTTGCCAGCAATTTGCCAAAAGAACAGAATACAAGTCAGTGAGTAAAAGTATGTGGAAGCGAGCAAAAAACCACAAAAATTACAAAGTAAACATTTGCACGTACACATTTGTACATAAACAACTAGCAATATTAATCAACTGGCTGTACTATATATATTATATCATTGTACGCAATGCACACTTTCACCCCAAAAATTAACTTTCTTTCAAATAGTCACACATGCAAGAAATTTGGCTACCTTTGTACGTACAAGCTGCATATTTACATGAACCGAACATGACGATGATCATTATTACATTTAACACAATAATAACACAACAAGCCAGCTACACTATATGACACAAACGACCATGGAGGAACTTTTTATATTGCACTTTCTGTCATTATTATTATCATCAACACCATCGCGAAAGCCCTTTGACTTTTGCCATTACATGAGCGCGGAAGAGCATTCAAGATTTGCACTCTTAGAGCCACACATAGAAATCAGTCGCAAAACACAGTTTCGCAGAAGAATGAACTTTTTGTTTGTATTGCCCTTTAAGAGTACGTTTAAAAAAAATAAACGCGGCAACCTATTCAAGTGGCGATGAATAAACATGCAAATTAAAATGGTGATGGAGAGCTAAAGACGCAGTTTTTCTGCTTCTTGCAGCTTAACACTCACAAACAAGCGTATTTACATATTATGTCAGCATATTTACTAACAGTTACAAACAAATGCCACCAACACCACCAACGTTGCCGACATACATATCACTGCTACAATATGTAAAGTATTTTCACTTGACTTATGATTCACATCAACAATTTGTCCTTGAATGAAATAAAGTTTGATATTAAGTCATAAAACAATATTATGATGACTATGATTTCACCCCTTTCTAGTGTGTGCATACCAATAGAAGTCTATAGAGAGTTTGTTGTTTTCGTGAGCTGTCGTTGATTTTTCTGTTTGGACTGCTCAGAATAATAGTGTCCCCAAGGTATATAGCAAATGGGTTTCATATCATATATTGATGGTGACCACGGTGCTATTAACAATATGTGGTTTATTAGTTGAAGAGAAAGTACAGTATTCCTATAATTCGCATTTTTATAGCAGACCAAACAAATTTTCCTTTTGTAACATAATTTGGGATTGATGAAAAATAACGCTGATTGTTGCATGAGATTGTTACGTGGCATAATGTTATTGGTAGCAAAAAGTTTGACTTCCAAACTTTATCATTCATCAAGCAATTTTTCTATACTGATAGGATACCTTCATGGCTCATTCATACTTGCAAAGTTGGCATGAGACACGCACCACTTAAAGGAAAATGTTTTTTTTTGGAAAGGAAGGAACAAAACACAAAAAAAACATTCCAGCGGGACGGAACGCAGCAGGGCTAGAACCCATTTCCCTTTCTCCTCAAAATTAGCATGCAAAACCGATAGCCGTTTCTTCTTGCAATTGCAAACACAGACAGGTGAGCCTTGCTAAGAGTACTTGTAGACTAAACACACCCGTTTATGAGTTGGTACATTTGTAAATATTCGTCATCTATTGTTCCGTAATGCTAAGCTAAGCGTTTTTTGTGTAAACGAGTTAGAAAGCAGCTGCAACGACTTCCCTTGACCCTATCCAAAAAATTTCCTGGCATTCCCATCCTTTTTCTTTCCCTTTCTTGAATTTCAACTAAAAGCTTGAGTATACATGGAATATCTCAACATCTCAAAGTGTGTGGAAGCACACTTAACCTCATGTGTTGTTTGCCTGGTATACCTTACCTCTCTGACAGTACTGGCTTGCTCGTAGACGCCATAAATCTTTCAAATCGTCTGTTTTAAATGCACGTAAAGTTCATAAAATGAAGATAAAACCAAAACGCCTTGTCCTTGTCATAACGGAAAAACCAAGTGAAAATAACGTAATCATTATAATAAGTTAAAAGCATGTCGTACATGCATCAACCAACGAAGGAATAATGTGTACTGTATGCAGCAGCGAGAAACTTACTTGATATTTTGCATGGTTTCGAGCGTTTGACAAATTTTGAACTTGAGAGAGAATTTTTTGAGTTATAAATACTGTATGTAAGCCAATTCTACGGAAAGAAATTATCAGTAAAGGACATAGTCGGGAATATACTCTAAGAGAGATAGGCTCACTCAGCATCAACCACGTACAACCATGTGCTATGAATGAGCGTAACAACAAGAGTACGCCAAATTGGGCACTTTGTCTATACACCTCATACTTCACTGACTTTGACTTACTACTTTTCTTGTGATTGCCCAAAGAATAATATATAATGTACCAAATAATCTAATAGCATAGGCGTAGATCTAGTTAGTCGACTATCGCCTACCAAAAACTTTCTCCTTTCAATCACCTCTGTCATTTGTGAAGGTTGCGATTTTCCCTGACAAGGTTAAATGCTCACTTGAGTAGACTGCAAATCAACAGAGAAGTGGCAATAGCAAGAAAGTAGTGGAGGGAAAAGATGGAGAAATGGAAGCGAGAACCTACTGCCCAAAAAGTTCCAAGAGAAAATAATATAGTATTAAGTTTGAGTGTATTGATGATATGATGAGGAGTTTTTTGGCATGTTTCATACAAAACGCAATATGACAGGTAGACAAAGCAGCACACGATGAGCGAGTGTTCCTTCTATTTGAACATTATAACTGTACTCATATATACTCTTTTCCAAGATACAATAAATATTTTCACCTGATTTCAACGTGTTTTCTTGGTGCAAGAAGTATGCTGCTGCTTACTTACTGATGTCTTGCTACTCTTGCTATTTTCGAGTCAAAGCCATGGTGCTGCTGAGGTGGCCTGACTCAACTTTTATTTCCGCTATTAAAATGCATTTTCCGTTTTCCTCTTATACCACCAACACATAATTTCCTATCTCTTTCCTTCGTTTTCATCTTGGTACAAATTATCGTTATAATTGGTGTGTCGCTCTGCTACCTGACGGTTTTCCTTCATCATATTATTATTATGAAAACACAATAAAAAATAAGAGAAATCTGAAATTTGTTGGCATTTTTTGCTTATTTTTCTCATTCTGTAGTATCAAACAAGTACGATTATTTTCCCCCCATTTTAACGAGTTTAAATACCTACCTAAGTTGTTTTTCCTACATGGAAAATGTTTAATCACTTCAATTTGTTTAGAAAATGCATATCAAAAATCATCATCAAAATCAAAATTGAAAATTAACCTTACAGGAAGGAAAAATTGCAGAAAAACTTGTTAAGCACATCATATTCCAATTACCAAACAGCATGTACTACAAATACAATTTGAAAACAAATCTATTAATATTTTATTTACGGCAATATGGCAATTTCATGCGTGCTTATGCAGCCCACTGTTACCTTAAAAATAACGAACTGAGTGTGGAAACAATTTCGAAATTCAATTGTTTGTATGATATCTATTCTAAAAAATCAGTAGTATCGTATATCTGAAATTGGAGCACGGAAATAAAAAAAAGTTTAATCGCTTTATTTTAGCATGTATTTACCAGTTATTGTCTCAATATTGATATTTGGAACCAACTGTAGTTAAACACATTTATAGGATTCTAATGTTAGGGACTAGGAAAAGTATTCTATGAATTTTTTATAACGCTAATTTTAAACTAACCTTTTCACCAATAATTCGATGAAGAAGGCATATTATCCCCACTTTAATGAATGGACAGAACAGGAAATCAATAAATGCTGGGAGAGGCGGAGAAAGTTATGTATAAATGGGAGATAGGAAAAGAATATAGAGTGACGACACAGTTATTTGCCAGTAGATAAAAGAGGCACAAATGCATGCATGTACTCGATTTCCTGCTGATCGCCCAACTTGGCTTACCGTTAATAATTAATTTAACAATCACTCTATATACGTTTTTACAAATGGATGCATTAGAAAATGTACAATATGTACCTATTACCTGAAACCTTTATAGATAGACCATGCTATAGCGTATAACAACGTAACGTAAATGAAGCGAGTGGAAGTACTAGACTGTTTGTCGTTTAACATTGGATTTTAGCAAGTACCTCATATCCGTAGGCTGTAGGTAGCTCTTTCTAATTGTGGTCTACATTAAATATTTCGATGTTGGTGGTCGGTCAACCTCAAATAAATCAAATGCCTAAAAATTTACTCATTTCTTATTCGCAACATGCATGGTGTGTAATACATAGTAATACAAAAATGAGAGGTATCGTAATATTTCTCTAAATTGAAATTCGGACGGCATATTTAATAAGCACGAAAGGAAAAATATTATGGTGGAAAATAAAAGAAGGTGGTACACTTCGGCTTGCAAATAAAAGACAACCACTATTAACATGAGACGTACGATTTTTACAGTCTTATCATCAGCAGTTTATTGCAATATTTAGAAGTATGTAGTGTGTAGTGTTATGAAAATGATAACAACCCCACCATTTATTTACGATTTTTATGACAAGAATGTAGAAAACAACGATTGTAATAATTCAAAACTTTGATTAAACATCATTTACGATTTGCTCAAACTTGCACCTTTTGTTGTCCATTTTCGAAAGCATAAAAGGGTCAGCGGTAAAGTAATAAGCTGTAGTCTGGATAGAACAAAAATTGAATGTTTTCACGTTGTTTACTTTCATCTTGAAATTGCATGCATTAAGAAAGCGTGAATAGAAAAATAGTATTCATCTGACGAGAGGGATTTACCAAAAATAAAGTGTAAATTGCGTCATGTAGAGCGTCACTTCCTCTTCACACGAGNCTTTCATCTTGAAATTACATGCATTAAGAAAGCGTGAATAGAAAAATAGTATTCATCTGACGAGAGGGATTTACCAAAAATAAAGTGTAAATTGCGTCATGTAGAGCGTCACTTCCTCTTCACACGAGACATGACGATACAATTTGGCTGTAAAGTGGTGGTGTTGATGTCTCCTCTTACAAGATTTTCTGGCTTATGTCCAGCAGTACAAGTAAGTACTTAATAAAGTAGACATAAAAATGATTCTTATAAGGTGGATAAATGTTATTAAGATTGTGTCCAAGATAGAATTCAGTAAGAATGTTGACTTGATCCATGTGTAATCTGAACTCTTTACATAAAAACAAAACTATGTTTTCGCTGCAAGTTTTGAAGGATGATTTGATCTTTGATTTTCATCTTTTTCTCTACAGTGGAAACCACAACTGCGTCCAAAAACATACTTGCTGTATGTGTGTGTTGTTTGTACCTTTATTTAATTCTATTGGTAAATTCTGTAAATTGAAAATCGTATCTCATCATGTTGCAAATCCAGGGGATTTTATACATCAAAGCGAATGCAGATATTTAGAAGCGTTTTCATTTCCAACCTCAAGACTTGTATTTATACGCTTCCTACAATGCAATGGTACATTGAATTCGGAGGAGGTATGTGTGTAGTGGCTGATATGCTTAGGTTATAGGCTTGCAACAACAATTTAAAATATTTAGGCCACAACTGTGCCTGTCACCCCATTATGTGCACGACTAATGGTAAGTAAATGCCTCAACATTACATGTAGATGGTGGGTCCACCTTGATCAACACCAACAAATAATATATTGCTTCCCAAGTGATAAATGGAATAGCGCAATCTTGTACGTCGGTCATACTACCTACTTTAAATGAAATTATATTTATTTAGCTGTAAATGCATTTCACAAATTTATGCAGTCATTCCAACAATAAAATTAATATCTATCGACACGCATTTTTGTGTCTTTGCAAATATTTTCATAAACCATAATATGTACAGTATAAAAATCTAAAGAAAGGTCAAGATATAACATCTAACAAATCTGGTTTGCTACATGTTGGTGAGTGCCGCAGAATATATCTTTAAGAAAACATTTTTTCTTACCGTGAATTTTTTGATGCAACTGCTGCTGGTTACCACCCCGTGGACCAAGGATTGTACCGGAAGGATTAGAATCAGTAGATTTGGCTAGTTGTCCTCCTCCATTACGAGCACTGCCTGCAGACGACGTTGTGGAGGAGGTTCCAGATGTGGTCACCGCTGTTTCCGGTGCCTCAGGGATTGCTACAAGCATCACGAAGTATGTGTGTACTCTGAGAAAACAGAAAGTAATCATCAGTAATATTATGGTTTTAATGTAATCGTAGGGAGAACATCGGAGCGTGGTTGCTAAAATAGCAGTATTTTTAAACAGAAACTCTTTGTTACGTTTTACTTTAAACATAATATTATCGAGCTCAAGCATGCTATATGGCCAATGTCAACAACTACCTTGCTTGTAGCGTGGGTGGAATACCAGAATACCACACAGATACATTCTGCTGCGTACATTGACCTACTACAACTGCCACAATACTAATATGTGATGCGAAATTCATAAATCGATTTAATTTTTAACCGTTTCACAGTTATTTGAACTTTGCTACAGTCAAAAAGTAATTTGTGGCAAAAAATATTTAGATAATAACTATGATATTCAACAAATAGACACAATAGTCATCTCAGCGGAATCAAACATTGAGAGAAAGGACACAAACTTTCACCAAGTTCGGCATGAGTTCGACACTTGGCACGTCCATATTATGTAGATATTCAGTAACTAAAAGATCCACTACTACATTGATAATCTTTTTTACACAAATTTACTCTTATTGAATGTGTAAGCGATCCAGCAGATTTTTCACAATCAAAACAATAATATTCAAAATTCCCTATTTTCAAAGGCATTGCATTGACATAAAAGTTCAGTTTATTTATAAGGGTAGAGAGGAGCCGATTTTCTACAATACCTACTCACACATAGGTATATATGTACAAATGGTGACACACGCTGTGCATGGGCTTAGTGAACTTTGCTGATACCCAGCAGTTCAGCACGCTTGTAATTTAATAAATCCAAGGGAGAGTAACAGCGTATAAAGCATGCATTCACGGTTGCAAGTTGTAAACTAAAAAAAGGTAAGTATTTATAGACAGGTGGAAAAAACCCATTTTAGAAGGAACAAGTTAATACCAAAATTAGGTTTAAAAATAGTTTAGCCTACATATCAATAGCTGATTCAGTGACACAGAAGCCACAATTTTGCTAAATTGAATTCGTATTTTATCCAGAAATATAAACGAGCTGTCTTTGCTATAAATAGTTTGTAATTTTGAAGTCTAATTGTTATTTTTTGCTTCCATATGCATTCTCAAGGCTACACTGTAATTATAGTTAAACCAGTACTAGAAAATTATACAGTACAATGCATATATTCCCCGTTTAACTGGCTACGCTAAATATGGCCATTTATCTTAATGGAGATAGACGAAAATAGCTTTTTTGTCCTTTTTATGTAGCCTACAATGGTTTTAGTTTGACAGTTATCACTACTCGGTTTTCCACGCATGCAAAGTTTCCTTGTTTTAATGTTGTTTGAGTATAATTTCATTTGGTCAATTCATTTCACTTGAACTTTTCAAAAATGAACTGCTCAGTATATGGGCACATGTGAATAAATCATTTAACGTAATCAAGACCGACGGTAGCAAAACACCGTGCTGTCGCATGTATTTTGCCCTCACCGCTTTCACCCTGCTCAATTAAAGATGCATGAAATCATCCAGGCTGAGTTAGATAGGTTGCCTTTCGTTTCGTCATTTATCTCAAACGCTTAAAAGTTCTCAGCCAGAAACTTAGTGTATGCATTTAGCTTAATAGAAATCTGAATTTTATCGAGTGTTGAATTGATAGAAGCTAATGATGAAATTTTAACATAATGATAGGCATGACTTTTAAAACAACAGAATGTCACAATGCATGGCATACATATATATCTTTCCAACTAGAGACACGTCTACGAAATGACCACGAATACTCGTATGTGCAAATGTGCAGCAATTATCATTTAAGTACATTCTGGCCAGAATTGTGAATTTTGGTCACTCCAGATTATGACTGCTATAATTATAAATGAAACAAAGTTGCAAAGTAAAAGAACACCAATCCAAGGTGTTAATATAAACCAGACCAATTTATAGTCGAAGTGGAAAATTTTTTACTTTTGTCTTTGACTTAAATTTTTTTAAATAACCATTTTCAAAGTAAAATCAAATTTAGTTTGAAAATCTGTGCTGAAACAAAAAAACATTTTGGTATTACCTATATACATAAAAGTGCCACCTTCCGCCCATTTAAATATGGAAAAGGTTTTGAATATTTTACATTTTCTTTGTTTTCTTTGCGTAATCTTGAGTTGGGCATTTTAAAAATATATTTTTAAAAGAATTGTTTTCTCATGCGTACTTGCATGCTTGTTTCAAATAATCCAATCAAGAATGACAAGACAAAGCACCGTTGTCAGCTACTTATTTATTTAAAACCTCCAAACAATTGGGTTAAAATGAAAAGCGATTAATATTAAAAGTGACTCATTCAACCGAACAACAAGCTGAAATTTACAGGAGTCCTCTAACTTTATTTAATATCTGTCGTAAATTGAAATTTTGTTGTTATTTATAGCCAATTCGACAGAAACTTTGCTGACTAGACTCGTTTGCTGTACCTGAAAAAAGTAGCATTATTGCAAATACATTTTGACAAATACTAGCATTGTTGTCAGATTGCAGTCCTGATTATATTTCAATTTATCAATAATTTAGGATTGTAAGTATAGTTATGTAACTCAAATTATCTACTGTCAAGACGCACTTTTTCAAAGCTTTTTTAACCTAAAAAAGTGTTAAGGAAGCTTTGCGTTTATCTATTTTATTATCATGACATATAATATAATAAAGGTAATCATGACGTATGGTTAAAAGGTTAGATTTGTCCATCAAAGAAGTATTTTTTCCGAGTGATCAGGCATCCACGGTAAATGATTTTTGTAGCGCGACTACAATTTGATTTGATTTCCGTGGAAAACTAATGCATTTCCCTCCGTAAATACACGGTATGGAAACCATACAACATCATAGCATCAGCCCCATCATAAGACATTCGTGATGATGACATGTATGCTACGTAAAACCTGGTCTGGTTACTACAAAAACATGCGATGGGAAATAATAATAAATCCGTTTATTTTCCTGATCCACACACAAACATTGGGTGCTTTTACTTTCACCGTACTATATTATTATTTATTCTTTGCACATTGCCAGCCAAACTCTCCTCCTTCGACTCTGTACCGCACCATAGCATAGCAAAAGCAACTCCTCTCTGCTACATTTACTGTAAAAGGTAAGATTATGTTGTAGCTATTTTCGCCTATTCCCATCCATCCCTGTAAGTATACGACGGTGAAAGCAAGCCAGACAAAGAACTGCCTGACTATGACCTTGAAAGAAGTCGTTGTAGTAAAAGACTCACCGACAACGTGTTTGCTGCTTGTTAATGGATTTATTAATGATGGCGAATCGTCCAGTCTACAGTGGATTATGATTTTAACTTAGCTTTCAAGTGCTCTGAACATCTTAACATGATGCAATTTTAAAAAACATTGTGAGCAAAATTCTTGAATAAGACTTGCCATGATTGCCATTTATCTATTCCATTACAAGCCCATTTCACAGACAATACCATTATTTTTAATTTCACTGGTTTTTAAAGCAAAAACTTATAGCAAACAGTTAAAAATTTACTTACGTTCACTTGAGATCCCAGAAAGAGTTAGAGTTCAAATATACTATATACTACTCTTATAAAATTAGTTTGTTTTAGATCGAGTTTCCGAGAACGTGTAAATATTTGTATATCAACCACAAGAAATATCCCTCAAACTTATTTTAAACTGTACATCAAAGTAGACAGGTTTCTTATGTGAGTAAAATGTAATAACTGTACTGCCTCCTGATGATTGATGTTTTCTTATCATTACGGTGTGTCTGTTCTAGACCGAAGAGATTTTGATCACGGACAAAAATGTAATGCCAAATCAACATGTAAGGAATAGTATATATCAAGTATGATGTTGTGTGTGTAAAGGAAAACAAACTACACACAAATTTCAAATTTTATTCCCAAAAACCTACCGCGTAAAAATCTTCTTTTATCGACGTGACACTGAAATGCAAACTCCTATTTAAAAAACGACAGTGCGCAGCACCTTCTGAAATATATGAAGGTTTTGTCAGGTATCATACACACGTACAGTAGTTGTAGAGTAAAGATATTTTATTTTTTTTAAAGAATGCAAAAGAAAAATACATTCCAATGTATCTGATCGTTTTATACAAACTTGTTGTAAATAGTTTCGACTTTCTATTTTTTACGATAAAGATGACCTGCAACTTCATATAATGCGAAATAGTTTTCTAATTTTAGGTATGTAGTATGTAAAGGTAGCTAATACTTTTTTCTTTGTGACTCGATCCGTTCTACTACTGCAGTTTTACTATACAGCACGGCCTCTTTTTCCTCTCTTGCCTCAGCAATGTAGATACAAAACAACTTTTTGTACAGTAAGTATGGCTTTTTAGGAGCAAGTAACGAGCAAAGTTTACGTTTTGTTTTTATAGAGAAAGCACACGGAGAATTTTTCCTTTTCTATTTTATTTTTTTTATCTCTAAGTAAGAATGTATTGTAGAAAGTGTTGATGCTTTTTCCGTACGAACGAGATATTACATAGTGTAAAAAGACAATTTATACATTTATTTTCCGAAAAAGAAGCCTTTCTTTTGCTTTATACAATATTTTGCTATGTTTACTATCTGCACTGCTAAAAAAGAAGCCAGGTCTTCGCCAGCGCTGGCCTGCTAATCTCTAAAGTTGCAGTGGGGTAATAATATAATATTTGTACGTATGTAATGATGGTAGCTTAAAATTTACTGATTTGTTTTCTTCAAAGAGGTTATCAAGAAAATGTTAAAATGAGCACACATAAGAGATTATTTTCCGTTTTTCTTTGGCAGAGGTATGAATTTTTGTTGCTTAATTAATTGTAATCGAATGTACAAAAGAATGAGTAAAAGTTGCTCAGAACGAGAAAAAATAGTAGGAAAAACAGACAAAGACTAGTTTAGAGTGATCTTGGTAATACAACCGGCTCAGCCTGTGGACATTGTATGACTGACTCAAGTTGAACTTACTGCAGCAGCAGCAGAAACTGCAGAGCACCATGAATAGTAGATCTGGCACATGAGCTTCCAGAGTCGGAGACTTTTATAGGCTACTCAAGTGTTATATGCCAGAGAGGAAAGTAAGCAAAAGAGAAAGGTTTAATCTGATATTTTCACCATGATAGTCTAGCTTTCGCCTTTACTTCTACTAGAGAATTTTGGTATATGAAGCAGTACGTAGTGTTTTTCCAGCAAAGCAGTAGAACAGAAAAGAAACAGCGTTAATGCTTCGATGGTGGGCCTAATACTAGAGCTAAGTAGACAAAGTTTTTTTAGAGGAGTGAAGTCGCTGCTGAACGTTCATATGTAACGGGCGCGCTGGAAGTAAACTGAAAGCAAGACATGGCACCATTCAGCGCTATTTACTTCTCTAATGTATAACATGGAAAGTCGAAAATGGGATATACCTAAGTGTGGGTTTAACGGACAAGTAATGTGTCTAGGTAGGAGGAAAACAAGTAGTAAAAGGACTGTACGTGATGCCATACAGCTCAGTTAGGCCTAGCATAATGGACCCGCTGCAATGTAGTTCTTTGCAAAAGAGGAGAAAATGCATGTAACCCTTTGTGTTTCTACAATGATTGAGAAACTCATGCAATGTACTTTTGTACTTTTTTTTACAAAGGTCTAATAATATGCAAGTCGCATTGTTCTTCGAGTGATGATCAGTTTTGCTTGACATTAGAGAAACTAGATATCCATGCAAGGAAGAATAAATTGTTCTTTATTTAGCAGAAAAAAATAAAATGT
>JAHZMZ010002671.1:0-25653 GCA_027743805.1 Lepidocyrtoides sp. E14 | reverse complement strand
AAAGGCGAGACCAAAGACGTCGAGTAATTCAACTTACACCGTAGCGGATCTTGAGGAATATGAATATCCTTCTTTAACATCGACACGAAGTGTCACGTCTTCTACAAGAATGGAGACAAAGGAGAAGAATCATACCCTTTCACACGACGTACTTTTAATTTTGCCAAACTTTTTTTTAATCAAATTCAGCTTTTTATACGACATGCATAATGTAACGACCATCTTTCAATATTTTTTTTCGACTTGTCAGTTAGTTCGAAAAGTGTTAGACCTAGTTGATGAGAAGAATTTTTGTAGAAGTAAACTATTTTGTCTTCGGAGATTGGGTAAATCCTGGCGAGAAATTGTGGACAATGACTATTTGCCATTTTATCACATACCAGCTTCCGCTTGGTCTCCCTACATAAATGACCGTGTTCCTGAAGACATTCTCCTCCTCTCCAAGGATAGAACATTCAAAGGTTATAAAGGTATGCAGCAGTTATTTGCATTGCAGAAGATTCCGAAAAAAAGGAATCCATTTCCAACTCGCGAAGTGAAAATTTGGTGCAGTTGGAATTACTTAGGAGAAAAGGAAAATGTTATCAGCTCATTCCGTTCTTTTGGGCAGTATATTTGGTCATTCACGTATGTTTTCGGGCCAATGCCAGAGTCCTTACGTTTAGTTTACACGATCCTCCAACATTTACCAAATCTTGAAGACTTAAGACTAATCAACTTGGACAGTGCTGTCAAGCAAAGTAGTTACAACGACCAGATTGACAAAAAGCTTCCAGATTTACCACCATGTCGTCATCTAATCTCCCTTGGACTTACCCAATGCTTCCAATTTCCCATTCTTGATAATCTTCTAGAGAAGTACGGGAATACTTTGGAAAGCTTGGAAGTTGAAAGTTCCGCAATGCAAAAAAGTCGCTACTTCAGAAAATTTACACCTATCCTCAAAAAACTGAAAAAATTAAAAATCAACTTGGTGAACGAGTATACTCTAGATTTGTGCAGAAATATCTGGTCGCTTACGCATATATCGTTTATAAGACGGGATGAACTGAACTCATTAACAAGTGCAAACCAACCAGTGGCTTCTGTATCACTAAACAAAATTATGGAGGTTCTTGAAATGTATAAAAGATCTTTGGTTGAAGTCCATTTGTTTCTGGGATATTTTGACGCACCAGGAAAACCTTTGGTTAATACAAGAATGACAGAGTTTGGAAAAGTCGTAAAGTTGGGAATACCCTTTCACTATGCATGTCAGTGGGAAAACTGGGAAGGATCTGACATATTTCCCAATGTAGAGCATATTGTGTTGTACGATTGGTTTCGATGTGCTGGGAAAACGCACCGAGAGTTTAACAAACCGCCAATTGACAAAAATGAAAAGTTGGCAATCAGAGACACAGTCGCTGGAATTTGGAAATGGGCTTCAGCAGATTTAAAGGATATAACTATTTTGTACGGCAAATCAGAAGACAAGGTGGTAGCGAAAGAAAGTAGACCAAAGCAAAGGACGCGTCCAATCAGTCGCAGATCTTCGCGTTCTCGTACCTGATAATGAAATGAATCTTCAGGGCAAAATTATTATTTCTTTAAAAAATTATGATAATAAAAGTTTTCTCCTTCTTTTTCCATCTAAATTAAGACTTTGAACTTGTGTTCCATGTATCATAGTCATCGTTGGTATATCATAGTAAGCTAGTAGTGAATGTCAATCAGTGCAGTGGAATGGTGAGGTAGCGGTGCTGATGGTTTTGTGGTGTTTTTTGTGATGATGATATCTCGGAGAGTGTTTTCAAGATTTATTTTGTCAAAAGCAGCTTTTTGTCGGGAAAATTAACTTCAAACTTATTCATCCTCTCTCATGCAGCTGGTATTTGTGGTAACTATTCTGGAATTAATGTTGAGTATATACTGCTGCCACACTTTTCCAGTATTCCAGTAAAGATTTGTAGAGAATAGGGAAACTAGAAATCTTAGTAGAAAGCAGAAACGGAGAGAAAATAGAAGTGGCAGTTGCGGTAGCATCAGCAGCTTGCGTTCGCTTTCACTTACAAACTTGCATTGCATTGTTCCGTCTGTTCATTTCAGGGCTCAGCAGACCAAATCCGACCTGATCTTTACGAGCCTATGGGTGCAGCAGGAAATGTTAACGGTGGTGAAAGTGGTGGTGAGGAGAATGGCGCTCTTCCTTGTACAGGTGAATTGGGTGCCTTGCATTTCTTCGTAAGTTACGATGTCCACACACGTATCTTTACTGTTCGACTGATTGAGGCGAAAGATCTGCCAAAGCCTATTACCAGAGATTCTTCCAAAACCGATCAAGCTCACAGTAATCCTTACGTCAAGGTAGCCAAAAACAAAAGTGCAATATGCAAATCTTTATCTTTAATGCAAACTACATATTTATAAATCTTTCATAAGCCTTTTCTACTGTTACATTTAAAAAGCAATTTTGCTCTAGAAATCTCCTTTTATTAAATTTTCTCATTTCCGCTTCAATTTAGTCTTTCTATCTTGTTTATATCTAGATTTGCTTATTGCCCAATAAAACGGAGTCGAGGCAAACGTCGCTTTGCAAGAAAACACAGAATCCCAAGTTTGACGAAAAGGTCTCCTTTGAGATTCCCTTTCCGGAGCTTCAACGGCGCCATTTGCAGGTGAAATCTTCTAAACTGCTACTGCATCTGGAACAGATTTACAGTATTTTTTAGACATATTTTCCCATCTTTAACTCAACTCACAATCCGTCCTTCAACAATTAACGTAAAGAAAACGTCTTGTGAACGAAAAAGATTATCACAGAATTTAAATTTTACCAACAGTAATAGTTATTTTTTATCTCATTTTTTTCCTTTTTATCTTCTCAAATAATGAATGGGTAGATCCTTTTTACGGAACAAATGCATATGATAATATTATGCCGGCATATTATTTGTGTTTTTTTGGCGGTGGTGTGGTAGCACTGGTAGCAGTGAAATGAGTTTGTAGAAAATTAAACATGTAAGTTAGGTATAAGTACATGTGCATTATAACAAATGTCAGTTTTCTGTTAGTTAGGCAGTTCCCTCATGCATGATTCATTTCCTTAATGATGTTCACTCGCAAATAAAGAGAAAAGTCTGTCCATATTTTACCGTTATATGTTGTTACAGACAGACAAGCCACGACTACATACATACAAACATAAAGCACATCTTTAGTGAAAGTAAAGAGGTAAGTAGATTGTGGATTAGATCAAGATAAGGACAGACACAAACACACGCTATAAGCTACATATAATATATAACACTAACTAAATATATTATTACTTTGGCTAAAAAACTCGCTTGGATTTGCTCTCTACTGAAAAGAACAGACAAACACGTACATGTATTTAGGTATAAACTAAAAACAGCTCTGCCAACTACTACAACTTGATACACAAAAAGAGATCACATCACACTAATTTACTCAGCCCTTCCCACTCCTATTTGGTAGAATAAAGGAGAAGAAATACTACACACGTAATAATAATATGCCTTATCGTATTGATCGTGTTTTACACGTTTTTTTTTTCTCTCTCTCTCTCTCTCTCTTCTCGTGTGTCGTGTAGCGTGTCATGTCGTCCTCATGTAAATAACAAGAAGCCAAGCCAAAAAAGCCACATCATTCGCACTAGGATAATATAATAAAAAGACATTTATTCAGTTTGTTGGTACACGCTCAATTTTTAACCATACGTGTTTTTTGCTTTGCAATGTTCACGTTATATCATCTTACATCATATCAAAATGTATTTTGTTTCCAAAACAGTCACACATTCATCCATTATTTTTTAGTGATTTTCTTTGAAATAAGGTTTTTTTTTGCTTTTGAAACCAGCAGCAGAGTAGTCGTTAAATATTTCGTTGCACAATTCACTTATCTTCATCGTCATCATGTTTTCTTCATAACTTGTACGTGGAGATGATCATTATGAATGACATTGATAATAATAAAGAAAACATGCTATTTTTCCCGTTTCTATTCAGCTTCGGAGTTTCCTAAAAGCTTTGTCACTCTTCCGACAACATTATTAGTTTTCCTTTGAAAATGAGGAATTAACGAGATGAAGTGATACTGAAATGGGATTGTGAATATTGTGATCCAGGTTGTTTGTGGATGGTGATTACATGAAAATTATTAGTTTTCTTGATAATGACAAACAATAAAGTGTATAAATCAGGAACTTTCGAGCGTCGAAAGTTGTGGAAAGTACCAGAATCTTAGGTTGATGATGATGACTTCATTTGGGTTTCATGAAGACAGGAAATAAATATCCTGTTTGCTAATGAACTCAATGATGATATGTCCATAAACCAAAACATAATAAATTATTATTAATAATCAAACAGACATTTTATCTGATTTAAGGTATAATCTATTTTTCTATAGATGGTGGTGAAAGATTTTGACAAATACTCAAGAAATCGAGCAATTGGCCAAGTGGTTCTAGACCTTCGTAACGTCAATGTGATAAAAGGAGTTTACTTCTGGAAGCCCTTGATAGTTGTTCCGCCAGTAAGTAGACTCAAAAATTCCTTCTAAAAACATTTTTGTGAGAAATTCCCCTTTGTAGACCCTCACTTTCCCCCAATGTATTTTTCCTCTCTTTCTTGCTTGAATTACAAACAAAGAGAAAAATCTGGGCATGCAGTAAGTAATTTTCTCTGATTCTATGTTATTCTATACCTGACAACAACTCCTTTGCCGGAACTACCCTACCTTTGCTGCTAATATTAAAAATACAAAAATAACTACGTACCTGAGGTAGTATTAAACTCGAAGCGCGTTTGAAATTGACAGTGACAAAATGGCTCAATGGATACAATTTGCATGTTGCTTTTTTCTCCGCCTACAGCAAACAACATGATACTTATGCATTTTTTCTCATTTCTTTCTATCGGGTTAGTAGTTAGTATGTAACCAAAAGTTTGCATAAATGACTTGATGTTCTTCACCATCATCATCATCGTCATCGTGCCCATGCAGACCTCTACTGAATGACTGGGCGGATTTATCTTTTCCTTGAACTCTGCATGAGTTTTTCTTTTCTTTTGCTCACGGCACCCAGCAGCACCACCAGCAGCTATTTAAGTTCTTTTTTTCTGTCAAAGAACGCGACGGAGAAAACCTAGAGGGGAAGGAATAACGAAGGAGAGAGAAAAAGAGTGGTGGTGGTGGTAGTAGTAGTAGTATTCTTTCATTACTTTTTTGTTTGCCGTCCTGATGATAATAATAGCGATGGAGGTGGTATGGTGGTAGTGGGAGGAAGGAAATAAGAAAAACGCGTGAAAGTTTAAAAGAAGGGAGCAAGAAAGTTATTTGGTATTGTTATCTTTTGTGTGATGTGATGTTATGGTGGTAGTATGGTGGTTTGGTGTTGTATTAAATACAAAAGAAAATGAACTGCGCAAATGGATAAATGGAGAGAGGTGGTTTGGGGTAATAGCGTTGTAAAAATGTAGGTAAGTAAGCACGTAAATATAGGTACTTATCTATGTACATTTCATGCAAAAGTGGTATTAGACGAAAAAGCGAAATACATAATCAGATACACGCAGTGATGTAATTTTTAACCGGAGAAAAAAATAGCAAAGGTATTTCCGTTCTTCTGAAAGAAGACGTTCTGTGGGGACAACTTTTTACAACCATGTTGGAAAACTTGGTTTCCCTGCTTGCTATTGTACACGTGTGTGTATTTTGCATTTAGCAGAAAAGGCAACAAAAAGCGCAAAACAAATCCAGTGTACAATCCAGGAAATAGGTACGTAATATAGAAAGACTTTATATGCGAGCTCATGTTCTTGACATGAATGAACGAGCCCCATCATCATGTTTGCTTGTTTCTTTTCTTGTTGAATTGAACAAGTTATGTAGCGGAAGTAGTAGTAATATTGCTTTAATATAGAGTTCTCTTATTGTAAGGTATATTTATGAGTATTTCTTTCCTGATTTTCTTGTTGAAGCCCTTGTCTTATCCCGTAAACTTATTTCTTTTACTCTAGTGCTAACACAAACTTAACATTTTGAAAGTTGTAAAGCCTCTGTTTTCCTTACAAATGGAGAGAGTCGAAAATAACAAGGGGTAAGCCCTTCTAAGCCAGTAAAAGTAAAACAGTAGTACCACCACTCACATCCTCCGCTCTACCAGCCTATCTGTATATAGCAATAATGGCACTTATACTATCATGGTGTCACTTTACTTGTAAAATAATTCCCGTTACAGTTTACCTCTCGTGCATCACTCCTCTTTTCCAAGTCTTTTCCTGCCTTTATCTTCGTTTTTCCGTCTATACTGTATATTTTCTTCCCTCGTGGTTGTCTACATTTACCCCGTAATGGTGGTCACACGGGAAAAAAGTTTCGCTGAAGCGAGAAAAATAAGTTGTAACTTGTAAGATTATTCTTGGAAAGTGTGTGTAGGAAGCATATAAAGCATCTGGGTTGTTGTAGGATGAAAATAAGGGGAAAATCGTTGTTGCCATTTGTGCTGCCAACAACATGTTTTCCATCTAACCAAACAACTCTAAATTTTCAAATACGAAAACTCACCTTTGCAATAATACGGTGATGATGATGATGAATGGGTTGATTCTACAGAAAGATAAATGTGTGGTAAAACTGAAGCAATAAATATACATTTTGTACAATATCTGTTGCTGATATGTATATTAAGGAGTTTTTATATGTAATTTACACTTTGAATAATTCCAGGAAATATGGCCGAAAAGATTCTTTTGAAAGTAATTTTTCCTTCTTTTTATTTTCCTCTCTTTTTCTCTGACAGCCTACTCAAGAAGACTTGGGTGAGCTGCTATTTTCCCTGTGTTATCTTCCAGCTGCGGGAAGGCTCAACGTGGACATTCTCCGAGCTAAACAACTGACTCCTACCGACCTGGGCCGTAGCGCTGGTATGAAAATATCCAGATATATGTATTCTTTTGCTTTTCCATTTAATTTTCATACAAAAAAAACTTGTACAATTTCCTCTTTTCCCTAATGAGATTAGGGATGTCCGAAGAAGGTAAAATATTGCTAAAAACAATAATTCCGCGCTACTTGCCAGTCACCACTCGGCTAAATAATACTTGAAAATTGGAAGAGAGTGTATGGAAGTATAAGATGAGTTAAGAAGATGCTTAGCAAACTTAATTAGTTTTTGCTTCTTTACGAAGTTGGGAGTTTTTGAACCGTAATAAATGAAAAAGATTAACTTTACTTTTGCTACCAGATACCACCACCATATGTGCGTGCCATACCAGGCACGCCAGGGTAGCGTCGAGTTCAACATTTATTACATCGCATACTCTTATTATTAATATGTAATTATCACGGTGGCTTAATATCCCATGGCCGTATAACTATGAAAAAAAGTTCATATTATCTGATATATCATTAAAATCGCAATTATTATAAAGGTGAAAATATTTTCATTATCATCAACATACGGATAGCAGCAGCATTCAATTTCCTTATGTTGACAGTAGCGTCTCTCTATTTCTCGTTTGCAGCTCCATACGTGAAAGTGACTGTAGTGATAAATGATAGACATATCAAGACAAAGAAGACCTCCTACAAGAAGAACGACAAGACCTCCTGCAGGAAGAACGAGAACTCACAAGATTATACTTTTAATGAAAGTCTAAGGTATGTTACGCCTACGCCTTCATTTTATTATTTTGAGCATTAACGTTTATCACAAGTACACGGTTAGTATTTACCTATATAGCATATAATATTTAGCTTAATATGGTATAGTGGACTAAATATTTTATCATTTTTCCAAAAATGCTGTGTTTTGATTATTGTTATTCAGTTGTGTATTTTATAATTACCTTAATTCAACTTGAATTTGACAAGTCAGAAATAGGAAATTATAAATTTATCCACTTCACTCATCTCTACATTTATTTGGTTTAAAATAATACATTTATAACAGTTGTTCATAATCGAATTGGTGATGATGGATAAACTTTAATTGAGAACTTGCATTCCTAATACAAATGTATAAACTACAAATTCAAGAGTAGTAGTAGAAGCGGAAGCTAAAAAAAAGTTTCATGATTTGATGCGGGTTCTTTCACAAGAACAAAGCCAAGTTGAATCCGTTCAGAGATTGAAATTATGTGGTAAAAACCTCCTGTAAAAACGGAAACTAATTGAAGATAAAGCCAGTATAATAAACACAAACACGTACAGATTTTGCTTGTATATCACTGAATTTTTGACATCGATTGAAAATTTCTATTCATTGTAATCCCCCGTTATATATGTGACAAAAATTAGGTACGCAGCATGACTAAAAATATGCAAAAGTTTTTGTGGATTTTTACAAAGAGAGATTATTTAGATGTCAAATTCAAACGACATGTTTACCGTGTTTCTCCCATAACCATATATATTGTACATTTTAACCTCATTTACAACAGAACCATCAGAAAAATGACTTTGTCATTCATCATAACTCTGTACGCCATCGCTCAGAATTACAGATCTAATGCTTATGATATCTCTTTACTATATTACTGACTTGACGTTGTAAGTCACAATTACACATGTCATGTAAAAACCAGAAACAGGAGTAACATTATTTACCATTTTCGTTTACTCTTTATTTTTACTTAATTTACTTTTCCATTTTTCAGATTAGCAGTGTAGAAAATGCAAGTAAAAAATAATGCTTCATTTTATCCAGCCATAGCCATGTTTGTTCGAGGCTTTGCTCATTTCTCTGATGATAAAATAGGATGTACTTTTCTTTCATGTTATCATGTTCCACTTCCATTTATTTCTATAATTTCCTATTCTCATTCTTCTGCCTCCGCTTTCAAACAATCAAGTGGTGGTAGACGGATATGGAGAGTCATGTCATGCAACGCACAAGAAGACAAGTGGTATGGAATATTTTGTGGAGAGAAATGAAACAGCGTGAAATTCGTCGTTCCACTATGTCCTCAATGACTTTAACAAGTTTTTCCTATTTTATAACAAGTAGTAGTGGTAGTAGAACTCTGCTAGTTCCACCGTTACTCTACTATATGCTATGAAAACTAACTCTTCTTATTTGGAATGATGGGCTGACCTAATTGCACCCTGTTCATTGGATCCCTTTTTTCTTATACTTTCTCTCTCGCGCTTTCTCTCTCTCTCTCTCTCCCTTTCTGTCTCTATTTCTATTTCTTTCACTTATTTTCCCTCTTGTTCTTCTCTGATGGATGAATACACAAAAGTATACAAGGGAGATGAACAAGAACACTAGTCTCTCGTGCAATCCTCATCTAGTTAACTCGTAGCGACGCTTTCTTTCCAAAATCATCATCATGATCAACATCATGTAATGTAATGGATACATAACATAGCATGGCGTTACTTTACTCTGTATCAAACCACACATCGACCAACAAAATTATTCCCAGTGGAGTGGAGGGCAGAGTAAATTCGTATGGTGTGGTGTAGTTTCATAATACTATATTCGTCTTTTACTACTACTATTACCACCACTGCCGCCGCCGCCGCTTCCAACTCTCTTTTTCCTCCTCCTTCTGCCACCGTTTGCTGATTCACTGCACAACACTGACAATCGTGTAATTAAGGTGGATAGAGTTTATTGCAAAAAGCGGTTGTGAAATGGTATCACTTTCCTTTTTGTCTCGCCCGCGCTTTTCTCCTTCGAACTGAGAGTTCAAACCCACCACCACCACTTCATTTGCCATAGTCTTCATGTAGGTACCCAGAAGCTTTCAGAAAACAGTATAAAGTGAAATATGTAAAAAAATACATGCTGAGGTGGAGCAGAGAACGATGTTGGGGAAAAATGTAAAAAAAATGGAAAGATGAAACGGAGGAGACATGATGACATTTGATATGAAGCAGTGCATTGCGTGAAGATGGAGAAAAAAAGTATGATGATGGTAAGGTAATGCGATGGCAAGGATGAAAGGCGACACGACAGGACAAAACACACATCAAAAAACTGGTTTTTATTCATTTTTGGTCATAACGTTAAAAGAAAAACCTAGTCACCCAGTTTCTTCTTCAAAATGTATCAGAAAAGAGGACCACACCAACGGAACGAGTAAAAAGAGAGAGAGAGAGACGAGAGAGGAGCGATCTATTTCCATCATCATTACGTTACACTTATTTTCAAGAGAACATTTTTGGGTGAGTGGCAACTCACATGATGATGATTCGATGGTGGAGGTGGAAGAGGCACTACTGCAGTGCCAAGGCAAGTAAACAAGAGTGACAATATAACTTTTTATTATTTCAGCACAAAGAGTTTCAAAAATACGGTTGCTGTCGTTCGAATGACATTATATCATTTTCCCTCTGCCGTGCTGTATCTTTAGTTATCATCATTGTGGGAGGAGGTTAATGGGATTGTTCATGTGAATCCTATTTGATTCACAAATTGCAACCTTGTAGAGAAAAACTTCAAGTGGTAATGCACAATGGTATATAGTGTACAAGCCCTCCATCCAATAAAAGTTGTGGGTGGGTGGAGGCGGAATACATTTTTACTCTAAAAGACTTCTCTTCTTCATACTCAATTCTGCTGACATGGTTGATCCAGTAAAAAAAATGTACAAAGAACGGAAACAAATAAAATTCGAACAGAAAGTAAAAACCGGGTGAGTAAGCTTGTAACAGAAACAATGAAAATGAATATATACTCCGTTCTTGTTTTGCTGTCATGTCTATTCCGTTCCGCGTACTGATTTTCTTTCGAAGAAAGCGCAAGTGAATTTCTACAGTTCCTGGGAGATTTTTGTATGTCTACGTTGTATTCGTGGAAATTGGCGGAAGGTGAGGAAGAAATGTTTAGTGAGTTTTCCTTAGAGGGTGATTTCAAGGCTATTGGATGGGATATATAGAAAAGATGGCAGAGGAGCAGGCACGTTGAGTCAACAAGAACAATGACTTTCTTTTCTTATTTTTTTCCGGTTATTTCCTTCCGTTTGCATTGTTGAGATTTCTTCCCTAGCAAAACAGCTTCATCGAATTATATAAGAGATTCCGGGTAGGATATGTATTATATGTGATTATAAATATACCTATATGGGTAGGAAAGACAAAATAAAAGATGATTGTTGTTTTGTTACGTTGTATGACGCATTCTGTTGTTCCTAGTGGTGAGACATGTGGAGCTAATATTAATATAGAACGAACACAGATTTCATAGTTCACAAAAATGGTATAATGGAGTAGCAGGTGATTTATATAAATCATTATAATGAATCTCTTTTTAATTAGGTTTTCTGTAAAGAACCTTTGATATTCAAATAGACAGAAATCTTTCATAATGACTTTGGGGTTTTTGGGGTGACTTGTTATTGGTGTTTGGTGCTACACCGGATTATTGTGTACAATGAGTGAAAGTTTTTAACAAAGCGTGTAGTAGAGAAACGGACAGACTATCTGCAACAAAAAATAAAAATAAAAATTCGGTTTCACCTCTTTCTAAACTTTCGCTTCCGTGCAATGTAGGATTAGTAGGATTTATATCGGATATGATATAAAGCTGTGTGTATTTTATGAATCATACAGAGTAACAGAGTGCGTGAAAGCTTTCCTCCTTTCAGTTTTCCTTTTCACCAAAATAAAAACACAGTTAGCTGACTGCTGAGATATGAATTTTGCGTTTTATCCTACTACTGCTTAGCTCTCAGGCCCTCAAACTCACAATCATGGCAAATGCCATGCTTTATCTGATGTAACATCAGCTCATACATGCAGTTCCAGTGTAATTTCCTGCGGGTAACAAAACGGACTAGAAAGCAAAACTGATAGAATAAAAGAAAGATGTAACAGAATGCAAATCTTTTTTTTTTTGCGATTTCGCTGCTTGTTTAAAAATGCCAGAGGCTAGTAGTGTTGGATGACAGTTTTGCTATTTAAAGGAATTTTCAAAAGAATATGTTTCTTGTAGAATGAAGCATTCATTACTTCAGGTCAACATTGTAATAAAGCATTTCTCCAAAATGAAGAACAAAACATTTTATGAAAAATCGGTAGACAGATTCAGTTGACTGACTTGTTTTGTGGACTGCCTGGTATACATTGACCTGAAAAATTTAACGAACAGTTATGATGATTTTTATGTACAACCGTTTTCTTTAGTCCATGTAAAATTGGAAACGATAATGTAAAGCCATAAGTTTGCTCGAATAATGTTCTTGACAAGATAAGAAGATGTGTTCATGAATGTAATAATTTTCATAGTTTTATTATACAAGATTTATTCTCTACTCTGTAGTATCTATACCTTCTCTCGATTCAGTAGAGTCTTGTAGTAGTAGCCGTGATATTTGGTTGAGGAAGGTGTTTCTCCAACAGCTCAAAACCACACATAATCTGTACGAGTTATCCCACGGCAAGAGGCGTGATACACGTGCTTTCATCATCATCATCTTCAGTTTTATGCCATATCCTACTCCACTACTTAATTTGTTATTCTCTCCTTTTTCTGCTGCGTTTCAAAATACACAAGAGATAAAGCACGGAATTTTCACTGTCGATGAGTTGGTAATTCCCATAATTTCCCGTCAAACTAAGCTTTTCATCAGCATAGGAAATCAGGGCGAAAAAAATTATATTATTTCTACTTTTTGTATCATATATTGTGTATTTTCATACCTACAATAACACGTATTTATCTTTCCTCCCACTTCTCCCCTTGAATTAAATTTTATTTATGACTCACTCATGTACACCAATTATAATTTAATACGAAACGCGATATTATTCGTGTGTGTAGGTATGCATCTCACTCATTGTATCTGTTTTGTCTATCATGTCGTTTAAAACATTGAATTATTACCACGTTTCCTCTTTTACTGCCTAGCATAATGCCCTTCAACGTATCGTAACAAATTGATTCTATTACTTTTTCTATTGACGTAAAATGCTTTTAGTACATCATAGTGTAGTTTATTGGAACTCTGGAAAATATTCTCTTTTTTTTCAGCTTTGATGTCAACTCGGTTCAACTGCCAGACTGCTCCATAATCATTACAGTGTTGGACTTTAACGGTGGGGTGATCAGGGATCATTTTATTGGTCGTTTGGTGCTTGGAAAGGAAGCCTCTGGTGAGTAATATATTTTTAATGTACTACTCAACAGTGCAAAAATATAGTCCATCATTTTGTCTATACCCAGCCATTCAAAACTCTCACTTGAGATGAGTACGCAAAAATAATTTATTGCATTTAGCTGTTTTATTACAAAGGCAACTCAGTTCTATGCAATGTCTTTGTTCTGTTTTGTTGTATCCTTAAGGTCCCCATGAAGTGAATCATTGGAAGAACATGCTACAATCTCAGCGTACGGCTATAGCTCAATGGCATTCCCTCAAGTCTAGGTCTCATTGTGATGAAAGCTGTTCTGCTGTGAAACTTATCAACTACTAGCCATCAACAAGAAAAATACTTACGGAACAGAAAAATGGGCCTGCTGCTAAAAATCTGAATATTCCAAATCGATTTTCATTGGCACGGACAAACTTTAATGGCACTTGACATATATAAGCATACCATAACATCAAAAAATAATTATTAGAATGTAAATACATACATAGGTGTAGAGAGTGCTGAGAAAATGGTTTAAAAAAATTTTTTTTTGAAGAATATGAGAAGAATGGTGCTCTATTTCTAATACATGGACGAGTGTTGTTGTTGAAATTTCTTTAGAAATAAATAATTTTCGTAGATTTATAGCCATAAAAATTACATCTGTGGTACACAGATAATGCTATTTAAACGAGAAACTGCTATAAATACCTGTAAGAAATGATTTAACTCTTTGAAAATGAAAATATTGCGAAAATTTCGAGAATTCATTATAAAAATACGAAATAGATTTACTTACGATGCCATTAAAATACTAAAAATAGTATACTTGTGATATTATAATATTGTATTATAAATTAAGTCATATTTTTAAAAACATAAAATACACCCGTTACATTCCTCGCCCCACGCACATTGCTGACTGCACTACTGAAGTAGTTACTGTAGGTAGACAAGCAAGAGGCACTGCTATATTAATATCAGAGTTGCTTGACGGTAAAACAAACATAAAGTTAACATAATTTAGTAATTACAACATGTACAAATATTAATGGAAAATTATAAATTAGTAATATCATAAGTCATAAGTGAGTGACGAAACCACTTTACTATGATATAATAATATTATGAATTCATGTTTGCTGGAATAAATACCTAGTAGGAAAATAAAAATAACTGCTGAAGCCAAGAAAACAAAAATAACTGACAATGACCACCCACTTAACTTAGACTGAAATGACAGCAATGAGCGCTGTTACTTTAAAAAAAATTTTTACATGAAATATTTGTAAGAATTTTCATCATCATCGCTGTTCCAAGCTTCATCTAATTCTTTCCATTGACCATCACTATTTTTATTTTTATTCATTGGTGGGTGGCTGTTTGTGTACTCATAAATGTTGTAGTGTTGATGAGTATGATGGGGTCCTATGTAGGGTGGAGCGACCCACGGCTTTGGCCTGTCCAAGCAATTCACAATCTCGGGCCAGTTGCAAACTTGCGTTTTAACGTCATAATAGAGACCGAAGGTGCATCTCCGATGAACGTAATACTTTCCAGTACAGGCAAAGTAGCAGGAACAATCTTCAGGATCAGGTTCAAACCAATTTTGAGTTTCGTCTGGACCACAGTCCCGAATAACTGGAAAGTCTTTGATCATGAGGTCTTCAACCACTTGTTTAACTGGCTTGAGCTTCCTGGTTGTTTTGTCAAACAAATCTTCCCTGTCAAAAGGTAAACCCTGACCTTCGTCGAAAGACATCATCATCACTCCTATGAAATATTGTTATTTGAGTTATCACTGAATTTAAAAATTACAAGTACTTTTAACCAATGCTCCTTCCTTACCCGTTACGCAAAATAGCGAAAAATACCAGGAAAAGAGAAACATCCGCATTACTAGTGTAGCTTTCATTTTGGGGCAAAGTGGGACAATACGCTTTCTGGAGAATTACACAATTGCCAAAAAATCTGGACGGACCGAGAGTCGGAAAATGAACTGGATAATTCAGTATTCAAATGATTTTCTTTAATTCGTTCACAATCTTTTTAGCTGTTCAATGAATTTGAGCATTTTTCTTGCAACCTTACTTCTCTTCCATATATCAGATTTGTTAAAATTCAACTGAAGTGTGGTTGAGAGTAATCTTTGGAAATCACTACATATCCTTGAATACTTACGCTACTACGAACTACCATAAAGCTGTCAACTGCCAAGACCTTTCAAGGAACTGAGAATTAAGCAGTTTTTAGATGAAACGCATAGCAAAAGGGACCAAGCCTGAGAATCTAATAAACTTGATGGTGTAAGTCAGATAATGAAAACAACGTGTTTTGGGACTCGACGAATATGGAACCCTCCATTTGCCAGTGACAGCCACCAACCAAGTATGAAAAGGGTATTATGTTAGTGATAACATAATATAAAAGTTTATATGCAGTACCTATCCAGATTTTTCTGGATGATCATGTTAGATAGAACCCTTAACATACAATATAGCAGCATACCTTATTAGCTCATATTATATTGTAACAATCCTATTTTCTTATCGACGTGTTTTACCTATACGAAGCTTTCGCTCTACAAGTGAAACAGAAATTGAGGATTTGCTACGACATTCACTAGTGCAAAGTAAGTAGTTCAATAAATGTAAGGATTTTGCTGATGATTCTCCTTCCCAAAGTAACCCAAATTGATGGTGACAGATAATGTAGTCGTACTCCCTATATAAAAAATAAAACTGTCATAATCCCTCAAGAGCTTGTACCACTCGGTCCTTTTTAAGTCTCATATTCTCACCACTACGAACCAAGAACCAACTTAATATAGAACCATATTGTGCATAGTGCATACCTAGTTCGTTTCCTAAATTCCCATCCTCATCCTCATTTTTACTCACTCCTCCCTTGAGTATGTGCTACCAACCGAGTAAAAAATTGTAACGTTTATGGATATGAGCGTTTTGTGAGTTCTTTTACATTACATTTTTTGGTGATTGGCTAAAATGAGACTAGTAAACTCGAGAATGAACATTTAGCCCTACAAAGATATACCGTGCTTTCTCTTTTCTGACTTGCCTACGCATCAGATTTACAATTAGGTACAATGACATTTCCATGTTCCTCTACCAAATTAAACGTTTCACATCTCGGGAGAGTTAAAATGATAGCGATGCTAGCACACCACTTCTACTAAAATATGTCCCCCATGTGTTATTACAAAACTACAATCTTCAGCGGAAAAAATACTTGATGCTCTTGAAAAAATGTAACATGTTCTAAAGCAACCACACATAACCACTGTGTAATATATTACAACAGTGTGTGTTTGGACACAATATTGTCATAATATACAAGTTTTAATTTTCATCATAAATAAAATCTAACATTTTGTCTGAAGAAACTACACTTTAAGTGCTAATAAATAACATGATATAATAATGTTATATTTCCTTTATAAGCAGACGAAAAAGAAAAAAAAAACTAGCTAGAGAAGATGAAAAATATACTTAATGTAGGTAGTTTAGCAGAAGTATCTATTATTATTATTATAATATATTTAACAAGGCTTTAAGCCATCTTTGAAGGAATAGAACGCACACATATTTTAAAATGTTCACTTTTCAATGTTTACAAAGAAAATAGAAGTATCAAACAAATGACAATACGTACAGTGAAGCATTTAATGTAGAATCTTGACTCTAATAATGTTAATATTAGGCAATAATTTCTGCAAAAATAACGGCAAAAATTTGTAACATGTAAGTACAGGTGTGTATTCTACAACCCAGAAGACAAATTCCATGTATGTACATAGATCGTTTGGATAATTTCAAATATTACAATTTGGTAAATGGCACTTACGTGGTCTGTTATTGAAACATCTGCATACTCACAGAATGCATATCCTTTGGACAAACCGGTGGCAGAATCCTTCACCAAATTGAAGGCCCTCAGCTTTCCAAATGAGCTAAGCAGTTCCTTAACCTGTTTTAAAAGTTTATAATTAGAGAACTGAAGCTTTCCCAGATTTTAAAATTACGCTTCTATACTACAGTTTGTACAATCATAAACATTCTGTAATTTTTTTTGTGATATTCCGAAAGGCGACCGCCAGCATGAAGATGATGATGCCGGTGAGAGAGGGTGATGATGAATGCTAAAAAACTGAAATGCTTAATAGAAATTCCCTGGAAAAATAAAAAACCTGCAAAGAATTGCACGACCTGCAAACACTTTTCACATTCAAATAACAATATCCAGTTCCGACGAACATCCAAACGACCTGAAGGTAACTGTAAAACTTTTTACGCGATTGATTATGCTATTATCCTGAAAAAATATTATAACTTTAGGAAGAAGACGAATTTCCCTGAAAGTGAAAATTGCTGAAAAAAGAAGATCCTGCGAAAACACACATTTTTCCTTATTCCAAAGCAGCAGAACTTACCACCAACACTCCCTATGAAACATTTTCTTCATCACAAACCAACAAACTCAAAGTTGCTTGCTGCAAACATATTCTTTTCGTTTTTCATGGTGTGTGTATAAATTAAAATTTTTGTAAAAAATTACTTGCCTTTTGTGTGACAATTTTTGGGATCTTAAGTAATTGAGAATCGTGAGAGGAGCCGCACTGCCCATACTTTCAATTGCAATACGCTTATATTGCATTTGCCCACATACCTGGGCTACAAGGGAACGGAAATAAAGTCAAACGGGTTATTAATTCGTTCAACAAGAGAAATCAATAATTTTTTACATTACATAACTGCTATAAAAGTATCAACTAGCCGCCAACATTATATACCTAGCATCTACACACGCTGCAGTGGAAAATAGAAACTGAGCCTGATTATCTGATTCAACAAACTGACATGCACAAAAAAATCCATATGATTTGTTGGCCATATTTCGCCTACGAAAGTCTAATCTAATCTTTAGAAAATTGGAAAATTTTCGCTAAATATTCTGCTTGATATGATGATTTATATGAATGATTTATGAAACCAATTTAATGGTGTTACAGTACAGTGGAAATACTACTACTCTTGTATGCCAATGAACATTGTTTTGGGAACTACTACTTTTAATTTCAAACATGCTGCTGTATGATGAAACTTTTGATTTTGAAAACGTTTTGTAAATTAAGTAACGAACCTGATCTTCGTTTAGATAGTTTGGTAATCCACCTATAAAAATTTTGTGTGGACTGTCGGGTACTATTGTGCTCACGTTGGAACCTACAGAAAAAGAACATGAAAAAATGGTCAACATCATCATTTAAATTATATACATTCTTACCACCACAGCAATATATAAAATGGGTCGAGTTTTGAAATGTTTCTACTTACTTCCTTGTCCAACATGCACTGGATCGATGCCAGGAGTTGGCTGATAATCATGTGGTCTACGTATTTTCAAACTTTGCCCTCTAAAGTTAATACCGTCAAAAGCCATCGCTTGAGTGGTCTCGTCAATTGATCGAAACTGATAAAATGTAAATATATAGATAGGTCATCAGTCACGTACATATAACACTGACAATAATTGTTTTGAGAATATTTTGGACAAAGTACCTCCAAAAAAGCAAAATTCTTGTCCAAGTTGACCTGACAAGCTAAAATTGGGTTCCCCGGGGCTTGTGCAAGGCCTGAGAGATGCATCTGTTGATTAAAGAATTCCATCATTTCTTCTTCCGTAATTCCGAAAGGGATGTTTCCCACGTACAACCGCCTGGCCTGTTAACACGTAAAAAATTAATTTTATTTAAAAAATTTGCACAAGTGCAACACAATTTAAAATATAACATCTACAACAAAGTCAAGCTCAATAATACCTGTCTTGTAACGGTAGAACCCACAACCGGTACAGCAGCTTGGGGTGTATCTAATATCAAATTAGCAGGGATCTGTCCAGCAGCTGAAATCAACATTATTGAATGTTATAATTCTCCTTCTATAAATTGCCATTAAATACTTCAGAGTTTAGTTACCACAACATACCTTGCATAGCTTTGTATTGCATTGGTGTAATGTGTTCGAAACCGGTTGGTGGCCTGTCCCACCAGATGGAAGCCTTCCTTCTCCGGGAAACTCTAGGCTCATCATCCCGACTTTTGGAACGACTTCTTTTTGCACGATGTCTTTCATGTCGGTCACGGGATTTCGAACGATCCCTATCTGCCCTGTCAGCCCTGTCCCTTTTTCTATCGCGGTCGCCACGATCTGCACCACGCTCTCGATCCCTGTCTCGCTCTCTGTCCCGCGGAGATCTTGATCTACTTCTCTTTTTACGATCTATTTTAACACAATATTTAATCAATAGATAAGGGGATACGTCAAAGTAGTAAATCTATATTACCAAAAACAAAACTTTGTAAACTTTACAAATATATTAATAAAAGGTGCTGTACCGTCCGATCCCATTTTAATTTTTATGTTGACTCGAGGATACGATGTTGGATGATAGCGACAAACAAACACCTACAAAACTTTATAACTTCTGACCTTCTGGTCCAGAACTTTTGGATTAACTGGATATCAGCAAGCAGTATAACGTCTTCCTAAATTGTTGAAGAAAAACCGTAAAATCATTATTTAATTAGATATGATATGAGTGCCAGCAAATCATTTATTCCATCTTCAATAATTAGAGTCAATTTCGAAAATCAATCCCAGCTGTGACACAGCTGACGTGGACTCAATTATTTAATTGTAGGATCCACCTATATTATGTCCAACTAGACTAATGTAGCAGTGGGGTTGTTTAGAGTCAAGAATGAAATGAAACAAAAACTACATTTCACTTCCGTCAATACCTTTTTCTACCACTCTCATCAATCAGTTTCATTTTCAAATGTCGCAAATCTGCAACAATATTGTAAGTAAATTGTTCTGTAAGTCTGTCTGAATATATTAAAATGAACTTACCACCAGTACCACTCTTTTATCCTCTTTTCTCCGTTTAAAGATATTATTTAAGGAATGTTTCTCCACTCCCACTACAATATTGATTTAAATGGGTAAGTCAAATGAAAATCATCCTTTCAAATATCTCCAGCAGTAGTTAGACATTAAAACTTAAATGTTAGGTGCTTATATAAGTTTAGATTTATCAAAAAAATTCCCCCGATAAAACAGCGTTGTTTTTTTACAGGAAAGCTATTGAACAGCAGCAGTAGGCTCAGGCTTTCTACAGACAGGATAAGAGCTAACTTCACTACAATATTTGCGTCATTTGCGACAGACTATACTGTTTGTGTATTTTATGCACTTCTTTATGGCATTTAAATTACCTACATATCATAATCGTCATCATCACCTCTCTCGGGGGTGACAAGAGAGAGCAACTCTACTTAAACGCTTCTTTTCTTTTACCAACTAAACAAAAAGTACTTTTCTAGCTTCAGCAATAGGGCTGGCTACATACAACATACAACTTACAACACAACAATCCTAATCCTAAAAAATAAAAACTCTCTGCTAACTAGACTACATGTACTATGTACAAAAACGCATAAAATGTGCAATGCAAGCAAGTATAAAAAGCATGTGCACTGCATGAAAACTGCAACAATGCAATTTATGTACTAATTTTATTTCAATTCAATTATTTCATCACAAGTCATTTCGATTATTTTGCATTGATTCAGCAATTTGTCTATGTTAGCAATTTTGTCCAACGAGCTTATACTCAGCAGTATCCACTGCATAATTCAATCAATGGAAATGATGGACTGACGGGTGGGTGGAACGAGGTTTAATTGCGTTGCGATTGATTTTAAATACGTAATTTTTCATCGTTTATGATGGTGACTTGACCATTGCGTGCAAATTATGTGACAATTGACAATTCTGTAGTATTTAATGTGTTACATCAAGTTATGATGACTCCCACTCCGAATTTCGGAGAGACCTTCGCTGACGTTTGAATAACTGACGGATTGGTCAATTAAACATAAAATATGTACAGTAAGTAGTGCCTTCTCTTCATATCCAGCAAGGCAATTTGTAGGAGTCTAGTCTTGAAAGATCCAGCCTGGATCATCCAGCCAGGTTTGTTCACAACTCTAGTTTTTTTTCCTCCACTCGCACTATCCCTCTGCACTCTGCACTAGTGCACTGTGCACTGCATTCTGTGTTTTACGAAGCGAAGTGTAGTTTTGTTTGATTTCAGTTTTTGGAGAACGAGGACCACAAGTAAAGTGCATGCATTGCATAATGCATACTGCAACAACTAATTGAGTAAAATATTATTTATTTAATTGGTTGACCAACAAGATCAACATGTCCTATGCTATTATGATTTAACCAGGTAGTTCTAGTTTAAATTTATCTACAAAAAATAACTTGATTCGTAATAATGAATGTCCATATAAGCCGCATGTTTACTTCTCCATTTTTTTTGTAAATTATTACTAAATTATAAGTCCTTTCTATAACTAGAACAAACAAGATTGTTAGTTCCGGAATATCAGGACTTTTTGTTTGTTTGTCAACATTAGAGCATGTACATGCGATAATTACATACACCAAAGAGCATTACACAATAGTCTCAGCTGTTGGCTGTTACATCAATGCATGTGTCAAGCAAGGAAATTTTAGTAAAAATTTGCCAAGTGCATTAACTATGAATGAACAATTGTGAGTGAGGAGCAGTTTTACATAGTTGACAGTTGATGAAACAAAGTGTGTACTAATTAATGATTAAAGTTACAAGGTGTAAGGGTGTAAAAATGCTTTGATAGGACTCCTGTCATTTCTGCAATAGAGGACATTGTAAAATACATCATTTTTATTGTCTTCAATTTTGTGCTGCTGCTGGTGGAGAAAGGAATGAAGAATTTACGTGGCCGGCCAAGAAACGTCAGCGAATCTGGAATCGTGTACTTAGATTCTGAGGGTGAGGACTCTGAATATTCTGATTCCGACGTTGAGCCTGTCTTCTTTCCTGCAGCGGAATTTGAACTGGGGGAAGCTCTCGAGGAGTTTGCAGGGGATATTGGTGATGATGAAGAGGAAAACGATAATAATGCTAATAGGGGTCGTTTCTTTCAGCTAATTCATGCCCTTGACTCGGACGATGATGATAACAGTGGTGGTGAAGGACCTCCGGGAGGACCAGGCCAACAAGTAGGTGGACAGGAAGCAGCAGCGCACAGGAATGTTATACAGTATTTTGGAGGTACTGTTCAAGTGAGGCATATTGTGCACGAAAACTTTACTCAACTTCAGCAGCAGCAGCAGATAGAAAATACAAGTAACGATTCACAGCAACAGGGTTCTCTTTCTAATTTACCAATACTGGCAAGTTCAGAGGCCAGCTCTGAGTCTGATGAACTTGTTTCCAGAAGTGTCCCTTTCGAACAACGCCAAGAAACCGGTGCAAAAATAGATTCAGAAGAATCGTCAGAAGGGGAATCACCTTCAATCCGCGAATCTAATATAACCATACAAGTTCACGAAGTAGCCGCCGGCAACTCCAGCGCCTTGAGCAGAATGACAGCACAGTCACCAAATGAATTATCATTACCTGTTCAAGATGTAGAAGAGCCTAAGGGAGAGGCACGTACGAACACTAATGGTACTTCTACGATAGAAGCAGTTGAAAGTCACACTATTACGGATGCGGTAGCAAATACTTCTCATAGTTCATCTGGTCTTGTGCCTTACCCAGACCTCCCTGACTATGCTTCTGCAGGAGAGGATGACGAGGATAACTTTTTGAACGCGTCAATACCCGCACCATATAAATCCCCACCAGAGAGAGCTTCAACCTCATCTTCCAACCTAAGAGCAAGCTTGAAACGAAAAGAACCAGACTCAGAAGACGATGAAGATGGTGAAGAACATGGTATTCCAGAAAAGTCTAGTCGTAAAAAAATTATGGAAAATGCTGATAAGGCTAGTGAAGAGGAAGACGAAGAAGAAACTTGCAATCCAATGGTTTCTGACGAAGAAGAGTCTGAGACTGAAGAGGCGTTTAGGGGCGACCGCATTGGATCTACAGTTTACTCAGAACGTCACGTTTTGAAAATTCTGATGAAATGGGTTGAGGTATGTAAATGTCCATCTCTGGTGGTTTCCACCTACAGTTCCTCAAACGGTCAAGATCTTAGTAAAAGATAATTTTTTACATATAAATATATCATTTTGTTGTCAATTGTTGCAGGAACTTCCCCAGTATTCTATTGAGAATTTGTTGAGAGCTCGAGAAAATGAAGAGGGTGATGATGAAATTGAAAAGAAAATACAGCGGTTAAACACAGAGTTTGAGGAGCAAATGTCCCTTTTGTGGGACATGAGTTCAGAAAAGGATGTAATGAACTTTCTGGTGGAAAACAAGATATTCTCCTTTATCAGAGACACCATTGACCGTTCAGCTTGTAATAGACTCACGGTAAGATTTTACTTGGTTGGAATGTGAACGGTTGACATTTGACGTCTTTTACATTTGCCGTTAATTGTAAATGCAGGAAATTGCTCTGGGGATTCTCGCTAATGTGATTTCAGAACCCAGCATAATTGAAGACTTTACTGTTCACGATTCCTCCATTCATTTAGTAGAGAAAGTTGTAGAGTTGTGCACTAAAGTGTCGGATGTTGCTGTTCTGATCCAAGTGTTTTCTGTTTTACGACGTATCGTGTGGTACCTAAGAAGTGTGGCCCGTGTGAAAAAATGGACAGACTTGCTACAATCTGCAAACTTTCTCGGATGTGCCAACTTTATCATGTCCAGCTCTCGAAACGGTAACATGAAAAAAACTTGTCAAAGCTAAATTAAGCATGAAACTTGGAACTGTAGATCGATCCAATCCACGTATTTAAGTACAGTTGTGATAATAAGCTTATATTGTATTACTTTTTTTAGTTTTGCTTCTTGGGAACGTAATCATGTTGTTTTTCACACTGCTTGACTTTCTAAACCCCGAAAACGACGATGATGCGGATTCTGACCGGGAGCAAGACGATCCTGATAAAGAGGCAGCAAATTTGTCCACATCAAGTCGGCAAAAATTGGTCAAAAACTATCAACCGTTTTGCGGGCCCGAATTTGTTCCTGCTATATGTGAAGCACTAAAGGAGCTAATGAAAAACCCAAAGCCACCAAGTAACCAACGTCAGCTAACGAGCACAAGAGAAAAACACACTGATCCCGGCCCATCATCTTCCAGTTGTCAAACTGACGATCGCTGCCCTAACGCCGATGAGATTGATATTCCAATACCAGAAGGACATGTACAACAAGCCATTCTCAAAGGATTTTCTACGTTAGCATTGCTTCAAAAGGCCCCTAATGGACAAGATGCGCTAAGTAATAATTGCATACAGTTTGAGTTTTGAATTTGCTATATGGTAATAAGTCATTATGTGCGTTTTTAGACATTGCGACATTTTATATTTCCAGAACGAAGCTCGCATCAAGTAATCAGCGTTCTTCTAGACTTTTACCGTACTTTTGTCACCTGTACGGAAGCCGTGACAAGATCTAACTCACTGGAATACTTTGCCCTTTCTTTACACCTTCTCAGCTTTTGTCATACAAGTTTGGAGTCATTGAATCCAGATGCAATTACTGTACCCATTTACACTGCCTCAAAGTTAATGAGTCAAGAAGAGAAGGATAAAGAGGTTGATACGGTCATCAGAGTACAGCTAAAGCATGGCATTGAATTTGACTCAGTATCATACATTGCTCTTGTTGCTCATGAATATTTAGCCGCGGTGGCGGAAAAATTTGGACCCGACTCCACATTAGAAGCTAGAAATATTGCGAGTAATGAGAAGTTTTTTGCAGTGTTGGATAAAGTTTTGGCCAAATTTAACGAAGACAGTGGTAGTAGCAGTAGTAGTAGTAAAGACACAACTCGCAGCAATAATGGATTTGAAAGCAGTACCTTATCGTAAATGATAGGGTGGATATTGGATAATTTGAAATTAAACATTGTAGTAATAAATATCTCGTGTATAGCATGCAATTAGACATAAGTTGTACTTTTGTTTTGACAAAACCAATTTTAAAATGTGTTTAACTTTTTACATGTGTTCCCGATTGTTGCAATCAACTATGCAAGAATTGTTAGAGATTAGAGTAGGTATGAAAGAATGAAAAGTGCTTATCATGATTACACTCGTGTTCAGATTTTTTGAATCACAATAATTTGTGATTTCGACTGCTTTCTTCTTGGACATTGGATGATACTTAAACAATATACCTATTACCTATGCTAAACGATATCAATTGAAAAAAAATCTATTCACCTTATTGGTGGTTTAAATTTAAGTGCATAACAATAAAATCCAATTCAATGTAAAAATATTTAAGCTATGAAGTAAAATATTTGGAATGAATAAATGTTGAGACACTCTTAATTAAAATAATTATTTAAAATGCAAGAAATAACTACGACGTCGACGTGCTATGCATTTAGATAGTAAAAGTATTTACATACGTGTACATATTATTTTATTCTTTACACTAACGCTCTGACTAGGAACATGATGACATAAAGATGTTTCTCTGTCGAAAAACTTTACAAACAGATTAAAAACATTCAAAAAA
>JAHZMZ010002670.1:0-13765 GCA_027743805.1 Lepidocyrtoides sp. E14 | reverse complement strand
GATTCAAACAGAACGCTACACTAAAGGATTGTGTTAATGCATACGTTTTAACGGTTGGGGTGATCCATATAAAACGTAACGTTTTAAGGGGTAACGTGATCCATATAAAACGTAACGTTTTAAGGGGTAAGGTGATCCATATAAAACGTAACGTTTTAAGGGGTAAGGTGATCCATATAAAACGTAACGTTTTAAGGGGTAAGGTGATCATATTAAACGTTATGTTTTTAAGGGGTGGGTTGACGCATATGAAACGTGATGCTCTTAAGGGGTGTGATGATGTATATGAAACATAGTGCCTTTAAGGCGTGAGCTGATGCCTATGAATCAATCGACAATCTATCGCTAAAATGTGGGTGGTAAACCACATTGTCACCATACAAATTACGGTTGTGTTGGACTAAAGACAGTTTTAAGATGAGATTTGGCAATCAACTTCAAAAGAACAATCAGAAAAGTTAATGTCGAAATTATTAACGTCTCTGCATTACAATTTAACTAATAACTAATTAACAAAAAATGGTGGCTAGAATTCAGGCTTCTACGAAGCCTGCGCGGGTTACTGGTACATTATAATGTACTTTTGGGTCAATAAATAAATAAGCTGGGCTGAGTTGAGACTATGTATTGTAGGCCTAGTCCTTGAAGATGTATTAAACATCCTGTATCGAGATACACCAAGTATAGCGCTAATATGTCTGTAACTCAAATGCATCATCATAAAATCGATGAACTGACTGATGGGCTACTCGGTTTGATATTGATTGATTGATTGGGGTTTGTTTATATTTTTGATTACTTATAAACTGCAATTATATTTTAAGTTGAATAAGCAAGACAAGACAGTGTTGTTAAGTACTGGAGTTATTGGTGATTTGATATGCTGCGGTTATCTTTGATGGTTATATACATCTTTAAATGATAGTAATTTACATCGATATCTGAAGTTAAACACTTTTGCACTAAATTCCATCATTAAATGTTAGATTAAAATTGGTTTTATTATTCCGTTGTCGTCGCTCACTGATGCTGATTTCTGGTTTTTACTACTAAAATGGTGACAGGTATTTTGAGTATGTAATCGTTTTTCAATTTGTAGACATAAAGCAGAATGGACCTGTCAATGAGCACCGGCAGTATATCTGCCCTTGGAATCCTGACCAATTCGCAACCACTGAAAGGCATTCCAATTGTAAAGGAGGATGGGAAGAAGGCGAAAAAGGACGAAGTTAAACTCATCTTTCTTGGAACTTTTTTTCATGACGATAGTAATGTAAGGAAGTACAAATTGATGAAAGCAAATTTTCATTTTCAAAATTTTAGCAGAATTGGTTATAGGTGTAAAATTTTCTTTCAGGCACTTAATGCTGATTTGATACAAATCAAGGAACCGACACAAATCAGGGAGATACGTGTTATCCCGCTCGGCGCTACAGTAAATTTGTCAACTGGATCTTATCAGCTTGGGTATGAAAATAAAATTTACTAAAGGAAATTAACAGGAAGGCAAAATTTGAAATGTAAAATTTGTTCGTTTATCAGAGCAACAAATCCGTCAGAGCTGGATCTGGAATTTTATTATAATGACCTTCAAGTACCCTCAAAATCAGCTTTCACGCTGCTCCAGAATTTTAGTTTCAATGACAAGTGTAAAATTCATTTATCTGTGGACCCAGAAGAGCAGGTTATAACTGATGGGTTGATTGTCAGAGGAGTATATTCGACAATCACATTGGCTGTGTACGGGTTTCCAGTGGACGAAGTACCACTGAAAGAACCAAGACCCGACCAGCAAGTAACTGAGTCTGCTAAAGACAGTTGTTCAACAGCAGCAGGAATGACATCACCAATTGATTTAACAACATCCCCAGTGGTTAGTGATTCTCCTAAAAAACCTGCTAGTTCATCTGTAGAAGCAGCTCTAGTCTCTCCCAATACATCAGAGGAAAGTCGCCTTGATCCGATGCAACCTAAACCTACATCCATTTCGACTGCAGTTACTGTTTCACCAAGTTTAGATTCAAAACGTAGTCTTGATGTTGAACCACCTAGAGCTATACCCACCATAACTACTCGTGTGAAATTTGAGTTTCCTATCGCTTCTCGAGAGGACCAGCATTACACTGAAGAACCTATTGACAGAGAAAGGGAACCTGTTGAGTCAGACTTGAGTTCCGATGAACAGTTTGACCCCAAGTCAGAAATTATTGTTAAACCACCAGTGCAGCCAATACCAGCTGCGCAACCTGTTTTACCCGAGGTGGAAGATGCGGAAGATATATCTGATGGGGAAGTTTTCCCCGAAGAAGAAGGTACACTGTAAACGTTGTCATAAATTTAATATTCAATATTATTTTACGAAAACATTACCATTTGTATTTACCAAAAGTTTATTATGAAAAAATCGCGTAGAAGATATAGATGCTGAAGAAAAAGAAACAGCTCCAGTAAGTACAGCTGCGGAAAAAGTCATTAGTACTCCCCCCTCTGCTAAAGAGCTTGTTCCGGTATCTTCGCCCGCAATTGAGCCACTGAGTGATCAAGACGACTGCCTATTGGATGAATTTCCGGAACCTGGAGTTGAGGAAATCGTCAGTGACGAAGAAATGCCAGACTTTCCTGAGTACGAATATGGTGAATGGGAGGAGCAATGGACACAAATTTTTGGCCCATCATTTAATCCTTTTTCCGAGAGCTTTCAAGTTGCTTCCTTAAAGGTTAGATAAATCATGGTTATTTTGTACATCCTAGTTGATTAACCGTCCATTTTATGTTGACAAAATCATGCATAAAAATGCTTTTGAAATTGTAGAATTACAAGGTTTTGCAGACGCTAGGCCCTGTAACAAAATCTGCTCAGGAAATGCATGAATTCATCACTACCAAGTCAGAAGAATGGTCGAGAAATAATTTTAACAATGAGAAAATCGAATCTTGGGTACAGGATATGGAAGAATTGGTTCCAATTATTCCACGAATTTGTTCCACAGGAGAAGAGGTTTCAGAAAGTAATAATTTTTAAAAGTACTTTAATGCTATTTTAAATGTCTTTTTACCCTGTTAAATTGTAAGCAATGCTTAATAATATCTTGTAGGTGTACGAAATTCGTTGCTCTATTGGGCTTCCATAGGTGTAGATTTATCACTTGCAAAGACTCAACCATCTTTGCCGTACAAAACTCGCCACATCAAAGTTGGAATAAAGCTTGTACATGCTTTGTCCTTATCCGGGGAAAAAGTAGTCGAGCAGCTGCTGGAACACAGGGTTGATGAAGACGTAATTGACGGTGGACGAAGCATCCAACAAAAGCTTGTGGAAATTTTTGAAGAGCAGTATATGAGTGCAACTATGCGTCTGTCCATTTTGCGAGCCCTTGACTGTTTCATTCTGACAAAGGAGGGGTTTCGTTCTTTTATTGGTGATGAAGAAGACGAAAATTGCAGTTATGGCAAACTATTGGAATTTTCACTCAACAAAAATGTGGGCACGAGGGTTTCTTTCTCAATTCGCTCATTTCTTAAAAAGGTGAAGCTTCTAGAGGACCTTAACACATTTGAAGAATTTGTCCTGGGAATCGTTAAGAACAGCTCGGCAGAGTTGAGTACTTCTGTCGAAGCTGAGGATGTAGATGATTGTGTTCATATATTAGAAACACTACGTGATATGGCCAAGAACGTTGATCAGTATTTATCCCACCCATTACGAATTTTACCTGCTGGTAGTCTCGTAGAATTGCCGCCATCTTCGGTTGCAGGACACGACCCTAAAATTTCGTTTATAAAATCCCTAGAGCAGTACCATTTCATCAAACTTTGCACTGTACTTGTTAACAATAAGGATTTGTACGGCAGAACTGGAGGGCTGGTCAGCGAGATAATCTCAATTTTACTGGAATGGGAACCGGGGCTTGTATATTTATCAAGTGAATCAGAGTCCACGACCATTTTGCTAAAAACACTTGCCCAGTTGGAAGATGATGGAAATAGTGTGGCATTATACGCCTGCCATTGCTTGGAGGTTATCAGATGCATTGACAAACTTACAGAGTCTGCGGCTGAAGTAGTTGATCAGCAACCTGTTGTTATGTCAGAGGAAGAAAAAAATGAGGATGTTGCCTGTCTACAGACTCTAGTATCGTTTCTGGCTACTCAATTGGGCAGACAGGCGTTGACATGCACGCTAACGATTGGAGATCTTATATTGCCCTTGTTAAAATGCTTGAAACCCACTGAAGATTCTAGGTTTAAGACATTAACCGCATTGGAGAAAACTGTACGCAGAGGATACGCCAGTCGAGTCGTTGCATTTATTGTAAGAAACGGAGAAAACGCTGATTTTTTGATGAGGGTAAGTAAGTTTGTGCTTAATCGAGTATTTATAATACTTTCATCATTGCATAGAAATATAAAATGTTGTACACTCTTTCAAATTGTATCAATCTTCTCCAGCACGGTCCAAGACTACATGATATTATCAATGGGATAGACGATGATCCTGAAGGACTGACCGGCAATGTCGCTGACGTTCTTTCATTCCTTCGATCAACCTTAACTCCGGCATCATTTGCTTTGGAGGGAATCCAAGGCCTTTTTAATATTGTCAAGTCAAGCCAAGATACTTTGTTACGTATGAGAAATGACCGGAACAATTGGGGATATCCACAAGAAATGATTACTGCACTAAGACTGTTAAGTCATCAAGGTATTTAAATACTAAGTCATTGACTACTCATTTCATGTACGTACAAAGTGTCACACAAATAAAATGTTTTCATCATACTTTTTACAGTTGTTCCTAGTCAGTCCGATGATGTGAAAAATTGTATTGCTGCAGACGTTGATGATATGCTAATAAAGGAGTTAAAGTACGAGGTTGCATTGGTAAAACTTCATAGTGTGGATGCAATTTCAACGTTTGTATCCATTCTACAAAAAATAACAGATGACCTAAATGGACAGCCTGGAACTCAGTGTCACACACTTATCACAGGAAAAGGAGATGCACTGGTAAATCTTCTGTCACCGATGATAAGAATACTTCGTCGGATAATCTCGCAGGTTGTTCATGTCAGGAAAACAGGTGAGAAGATAAGCTGCTCAATCAAAGTCGCACTTGAATTTTACGTAATGTCAATTTTTTGTACTTTATATCCAATAGAATTCAAAGATACGACAGCTATTCCAATTTTACTAAAGGTCTACAGCGTGATTGAGAGCATTCCTGCCTCCGCTCCATGCTACAGAAGATCTCGGGAAATTGCCCAGAATATCATTGGATCTTTGCTTGCATACACTATTCCTGCACTAAAACAAGGCGTGGAGTCTGAAGAAGAGTTGAACAAGAGCACATGGACTGCAGTTGTCTCTGAAATAATCAAGTACACAATGGAAGAGCCCTCTACCTTTCTTACAGGTGTGAGCATCTTTTCCGAATTACTCCCATTGCCACTTCCAATTGCATCCAAGATACCTCTAACAGAAGGCGAGTGTTTGGAAAACGTCAAATTGAGAAGACTTTGGAGTGCGTACATACATGGGCTATCATCTAGAATTCAGGAAATGATTGGTGTTCTCTGCGGTTCTACGAATTCCAAGCTCATTACTATACTAAAGCGTCTTTGTGTTCAGTTGGCAGATTTGTCAGCTTCTACATGCATGGTAGTCTGCCGTGCAGTGTTGGATGCTATACAGTCATCTATTGAAAGTGACATGGAAATTCAACAGCAACAAACTCAGAGTGACTCCCAGCAACAATCTTCTGGAACAACTACCAGTTCCTCTCAAAATTTGTCCATCAAAGCGTGGCTGGATCAGTCAAAAACTCCAAAGCTTCTGTCGTGCTCTGGAAATACGGCAAGGCTTTTGGGTTTTTTGTCATCGCTAGTTAACAATTCTGGAACGATTAAAAGTGGAATCATGCAAGCTCTTCGCGGTGTACTCAAACTAGATGAAAAATACACGGATTTAATTACACAGTTTTGTTACGTGCTTACAAACAACGCAGGATTTTCTTCGCCGTTACCGCCAAGCCATGTTCAAGCACAAGAAAACATTGTCACAATTTTTCAGAGTTTATGCGATCAAGAAATTAACATGATAGTGCCAATGTATGGCTTTACAGGAAAAATTTTTGACTCTAAGTTTGTACTAGCTAATTCACTCCCTCCTAAGGACCTGTTCATCACAATTTGTAACGCTTTTATCATGTATGTTAACAGTACTCCGTATAAACTATCTGATAGTCGCGTGATGGAAGGAGTACTTAGAGGACTGGAGATTATCTCAGAAGCTGAATATGGATTTTATCACATAAAAACGTGTATCGAGAAAGCACAAGGACTCTTTAAAAATATTTTGGTGACCCTGAGTGAGACAGACTTGACAAAAACAGAAACATTTGATGCTATTTGGTCATGTATTTCTTCAACCGTTGAACTTCTCAGATCCTTAACATCTCCAAGGCATGGCTCAGGAAGTAATGTGACAAATAGGGCAAGTGTACTAGCAAAACAGGAGTTTAAAAACGCCGTGGATTGGAATGGATTTTATAAGAAAAGTGAGGACGATATTTTAGAGGAAACGGAAACAAAAGTAGAGACTATGGATGAAGATGATGATGATGTCGCCTCACAAAAAAATTTTTCATGGTCCAACTCTGCACATCCACTTGCTAAACTTTCAAGAATTCTGTCAAAATTTCTAATTAGACTGAATGAAAATCCAGTGACTCAGGCACAAGTGACCATTGAAGCAACTGAAGTCGAAAACACGACATCTATGCTTACCACTGTATTGGAATTTTTGGATGAAGAAAAAGAGTCCGGAGAGGTATCGTCAGAAACTTTGCTTCCATCGCCAGATTTACTGCAAGAGCTCTTCAGTAAGAGACCCATATTTGTTATTGTTGAAAAGCTTGGATCAGAAAATCTGCCTCCCTTTTGGTTAACATCCATTCCCCCAGCATTCGACTTGGATTCAGACTACTCCGAGTCTGATTTGGTGTCATATGATTTGAATGAACTTTGCCACTCGTATTTTCCTGATATGGATATAGTAAAAGAGCTAGAAAGGTTCTACAAATCGGGTGATGGAACAACTGTTGTTGATAAAGAAGATGTAAACTCGGGCATCAGTGACAGAGCTAAAATAAAACTATCAAGTGAGCATCCAACACATTCAGTTTTGATTCAACTAACCACCCACAGGAAGCCGTTTGGGTCTCATCTTCGTGGTGGTATGCGTGGTGGCTTTGGAAGGGGTCTTTCAAGTGGCTCTGGTCGTGGCTTAGTGGCTCAGTAGCTGCGGCTTACAACAAAGGTGGTCTTCGAACTGGTATGGATAATTTCAACCCTCGAGGTGGTCGGGGCAATGTAAGAGGCTCTCTCCTAGGCAGACCCTATAATGACAGAGGCCGATTTAGGACTCCGCAAGGTGGAGGCAATTCCTACTTTGGTCAACGGGTAGACAACCAGCAATCACCCCTTCGGAGGGGATCTCGGGGTGGAATTGGTAAAAACTATGGAAATGATCAGAGATGGTCGTCTAGTAGTGACAATCGAGATAACTCTTCACCATACAACAGACAGGATCATTCAGGAGGACGTAATATGTATGACGACAACAAGTTCCGTTCTTCAACTCCTACCAGAGCCCAGGTGTCCTCTGTGGGAGGCATCAACGTTCGAAACCAACCCTACCCATCAAGAAACTCGTACAGGGAAGCACCTCCAATGGGAAGAAATAATAATAGCTCAGTCAGTAGCAATAGCAATCCCATACAAAGATGGAGGGATCGTCAGCGGCCGTTTAATAGATAAAACTTATGTTTCCGGTTCAACAACAGACTTCATATCACAGAAAATACAGTTATTACTAATCATTATAATTATTATGTATTGCATTTTATTAAGTACCTATAAAAAGAGTATTGCTAGAAACGCCTTGTTTTTGGTTTTAGCTTTCCTATCATTCTAAAGTATTATGTTCAAAAAATATTCATCTTCATCGTCACTTGTTTGCCGTTATTCGTCCTAAGTCCCAAAAATAGATCAAAGACTATGCATAAATTTTAATTATGTAAATGTGCTATTAATAAAATGTATGTATTTGATATAATTTTTTTACCTAGCTGTAATGCGTTTTAATTATTCTCTAATCATTATAATTAATTATGTATTGCATTTTATTAAGTACCTATAAAAAGAGTATTGCTAGAAACGCCTTGTTTTTGGTTATAGCTTTTCTATCATTCTAAAGTATTATGTTTAAAAAATATTCATCTTCATCATCACTTGTTTGCCGTTATTCGTCCTAAGTCCCAAAAATAGATCAAAGACTATGCATAAATTTTAATTATGTAAATGTGCTATTAATAAAATGTATTTGATATAAATTTTTTTACCTAGCTGTAATGCGTTTTAATTATTCATTCAACGATAATGTGGGATGCGCATCAAATTGCCAAACTGATGATGATATAGTAAAGTCACACAACATGTGCATGATGAAATTCACCCTTTTCTCATTACATCCGACTTTCTTGTTAAAGTGAAAGTTGGTACAACAGGGTAACCTACAACTTGTGTGCTGCATTTTTTCTAGGATGCATAGTGAAAGCAGGCAACCATGCGTCATCGAGCGAAGCAAGGGCAATTTTAGCAAAACAGGTGAACCGCCGCGTGAAGTGCTGCTTGAATAGCAACATCAACATGCTTGCGGAAAACATTCATATCTGAGTCAAACGAACTGACAAAGAAGAGATACATACAAGTCTAGTGAAAAATGTGGACAGATAGGACAGCAAAGATACAGGGTGTATATAAATAAACAAAAACAACATGTTCAGTTGTGTTTGTGTTGTTGTTGGATAAATTTTATGAGAAAAGAGTGAAAGCATGTGTTTTTAATTATGCCGATCTACCAGGCTAGAGGTTGCAGAGTATTCAATTTTGTTTAAATGATTAGTCGTGAAATTGCGCTTCTTTTGCATATCATACAGTATCGATTAAACTGGTTTTCATAAGTTTTAACGGTGAAAATCCATTGGACAGGGAATTCACACTGCAAGCAACTCTTCATTTTAGTGATAAGATTCAAGTGCTCCGCTGCAGAAATGCTGTGAGTGAACTGAAAACAATTTTCATCGGTCACATCTAAGCGAGTAAATTGTCATATTTTTTGGTGATGGTGATAGTATAGCGAAAAATTATAACTATTTTCCTGAAAAGAAAATTTGAAATCAGAAATACGAAGAAAGTACTGAAAGGTAGACGAAACAGGCTTAGCATTTAGCATGTCACCTCCTCCAATAATTGCAGAGTCAATTTTGACGGTACAGACTGAACCGGTGATGGAAGAAGAAGGTATGAAAACTAGTGGAGAAGATGGGAATGGGGAGATCGTTCCTTCTTCACCGTCGGGAAAGAAAATAAAGCTGGAGGAAGAACCCACATCTGCTTCCTCAACAGGTGAGGATGAAAGGGCTGCCTCATCAGGGGTAGTTTTGTACAAGGTGAAACGTGAGAACGAAGACGACGGCGTTGCCGAATGTTCTAATGATGGAACAACCACAAGGACCACGCAGACAGATTTTCGAACTGATATTCTTCGCTTAGGAAGCGTAAGTTATGCAGAATTTTATACTATAGATAATTTCTCAGGGTTTATCATACTGTATTCTGGCAGCTGCTTAAATTTGATGATGGCATCTTGGTATTCACACAGTTAATAGGTCAATGGAAGTTGCCGTTTTTTGGCTCTTGGTTTAATTATGAGCTCAATGAATTGTGTGCATGTCAAGAATCTTGAATCAAGATAGAATTATACCATCTTTACATAAGTACAGTACCTTATAATTGTTAAGAACTTTAGCTCATCACGTCTTATATGTTATGTACTACAATTGCTACAACATTAGTATAATCAGTATAATGTGATGCCGTATTTTTTTTTGCATGACACGACCCTGACGCACGCATAAACGCGCTGCAAGAAACTCACCTAAATATCTTAAATTGTCAGCAAAACGGGAACTCAACTTATCTCATGCTAATCTAAAAGTGTGTTGCTGTGCTGGGATTTGACATTATTTTTCCATATACCATGATGATTGAATAACGGTGTAGTCACAACCTTTTCAAGGCTTCCCCCTGTCCTGAACATTTTGTTTCATACCATAGACCATGAGCTGGTTGAAAACTGAATAATTTCTAGTTTCTTATATGAATGAATATGATTACAGATATGGGTTAGCATGTAGTTGAGGGCATGTGATGATAAGGGTCCCCCCCTCCCCTTATCATCAAAATTTCGAAATTTGTTTTTCAACTTTTGTGTGTTTTAGGCTGCATTTGGTTACTTTAGGATAGTTTCGGGTATTTAAAGTTTAGTTTTGGTGTATTATGCAGCAAACCTAACTTAATATAACCGAAATTATTCTAAAATAACCAAATGTAACCTAAAATACACAAAAGTTGAAAAACAAATTTCGAAATTTTGATGATAAGGTCCCCCTGCTTTTTTAACTTGCCCTAAACTACATGCCAGCCACATATGATTATGACTATGTAGTGCATCAGCAATCGGCAGCTTGCTGTTTACTTATTGTTCATACTAGACTTAAAATTGTGTCGCGTGCTTAGACTTCCGTCACGAGAAAATGCATGTCTGCAGATAACAATGTAGTAACTTCCCCCTCCCGTCTAACTATGATCGTTGTTCCGTCTGAAAATTGTGTGAATTCTAAATTAAATGAATTAAAGGATAGGGAAACTCAAGCTGCATGCAACTGTGGCGTACGATTTAGTATCAAGCATGTAATTTTTTACACAATTTGGCTTGAAATGGTCAGCGGTCATCCTAAATATCAAATAATCAAACGACAAACAACATTGTCTCTAACAAACATGTTATGTTATGTGAAGTAAGCTCTAAGTTCAAAATGAAGAATAACGACAAATAAAGAAGCTTCTTAAATAGTACTTAATTATCACGCTTTCATTATGAATATTATAATTATCAGAAAAATTTGAAAGATATCACTATTAAGACCACTAAGACGGGGACAGAAAATGTGAAGAGACGTACATACATACATACATGGCTTTTTATTTCCGTGTCCATGCAGTCTAAGTTTTTATACCTGTTCAGTACATTACGTGACAGACTATAACTGTTATAAAACTAAAACTTCTTTTACCATGAGATCTGAAATTAATAAAAGAAAGAAGGGAAACTGTGTTTGTGTCTTCTGGTGGTGTCGTCAGTCGTCATGCTCATGGCATCATTATTACTGACTTCTTATTTTTCCTCTTTCATATAGGTATGCCATGCCTATACCGTAATACGTACATAATTATTGAAATGACTCCAATTCCAATGCCTTGTGTGGCGTGTGCACTGAACTGCATGTTTCACATTGCCTTTGCCATCATCGCATGTCATATGAATATACATACATAATTCAATGTTTTTTTAAAGTTCTTGGTCTATGTCTTGCCACTTGTCTGTATTAAATGGCACGGCTCCGTAGATAAGGACAAAGAAAAGGAGTAAAAATATTATGCGCTCTGTCTACCTATTATTTTAACGATGTTCATATTCACTTCATTGCTTACAGAAGTGCTACTCTGTCTTCCCTCCTTTTACGTCTCCTCCCCTATTGCATTCTGCTCTTTTCATTATCATTTAATTTCTTCCTCTGCATTGAATATTCCATTCCATGGCTATACACTAAACTATCGTCAATACTACTCAGTCATTGCATGCATTCAGTTCATTTTATATGAATGTCTTTTTGGCTCACGCAAATACAACTGTCATCTTGCGTCTACGTCACTATCTACGTAATTCATAATCATCATTCATAGCATTTATTCTTCAGTCAAGTAATTAATATGAAAATTATTGTGGGGTCGGTCGTTCAATGCAAAAATATCTAGTTCGTATTGCAAGTTTTAACCAGTTATACCCTCACAGAACTTTGATCATAAATATCAACTTTCTTAAGAGCATCAAGTTTCTGCGTATTTCACTGCTGCACCACATTATCATCTCTCAAGATAAAATCTAAAGAGTATCAATTAAATCACTACCAAAACAAGGAAACGAATGTAGCTATTTTTACAATGGAATCTGGAATCTTTAATTCATTGTTTAGAATAAAGATGTACTAATTGCAGGGTCTGTGGCCTGTGGAATCTTGTTTTTCTGTGGAATACTGTTCTCTCTCTCTCTGAGCCGTACATAGCACAGAGGCACAGATAGCATTTAATAGCACTGCCTTGTTAAATTAAATTAAACGTACATAAACCTGAATGCATGCAACCTTGTTACATACCTTAGTGTTATCGATAAAACAGTGGCTTCATAAGTATGTACTTACTGACTTAATGCAAAAATCTTGCAACCAAACATACTTTAATAGCCTAGATAAATGCTTTATTAGTAACAGAAGGTAAAAGTTAGTTGTAGCCTTTATGCGACGCAGTTTCAGGAGAGAATATTTATAATACATACTTACGTAAAAATTCATTTTTCCAGCGATCTTGCTAGAACTAATCGGATCACACACAAATATTTCATGCATAAGTGAACGAAATGAAGGAATGGCTTGTTGAACCTCTACTCTTTTAAACCTACTTAACTAACAACTCAACCAGCAGCAATCCCATACCACATACCATGTTCATTTTTCTGTCTATTTCTTGTTGCTTCTTTTTATGATGCCATACTTTCCTGCTGCAACCCATCAGTTTTTGGTGGTGTATGGTTAAGACAATATGCAATTTTCGTACTCAAACTCAATAGAATTACCTACATATGTAATGGCCTGTTATTGTAAAAAAAAGCCTATTATACGCTGCTTCATCCATAATGAATCCGCACTCAGCACGGTATTATAATTATCATTTTAGGCAAAGATACACCTAAACTATGCCTACATGTATAAGTGTACAGCTCTCCATATTATATATTTCTGGCCTCTGGCCATGCCTGCCAGAAGCCAGACCAGGAAAACCAGATGAAAAGACCTGAAGAAAACAATTACCTCATTAAGTCCAGTCAGCCGTGTGGTAAAGCAGATGAGCACACACACAACCAAGCAAAGCCACACGGGTACAAAGCTCCTGAGATGAAGAGGGGAAACAAGAGTGAAAAAAGGCTTTTTAACTGGAACACTTCATCTCTTCTTCCTCTTGTTGTGCATGCATGCATGCGTGATGATGCGTCTGTCTGTATATATGTGTTGCCTATGCATTTGCGATATAAAATAATATTTCTTATTGTTCTATCATACCCCGCTTAAGTCTGAAAAGAAACGGAAGAAAGCTTCTTGACTTTCTTCATTGTAACAGTATCCAGACACGGATTTAGGACCAACTATGAAAGAGCAAAATACTTGACTTTTTTCCAGTTCTTGGCTTTCACCTTGTTCTCAAGAAACAGAAACCACTGCACTGGCTTAACCAGTTCATATCAGCAAAAGCATCTAGAACAAGACAATACTGGCATAGATAGACAATGGAGTAAGAAGAGAAGTGGATGCTTATAATATGCTTACTTTTCCATTTTATGGAGAAAAACTGAGGATTGTGGTGGAAATGGAAGAACATTATCGTTGATGAGATATGGTTAAATGGTATCTGGATGAGAATGATGCAGCATTTTTCTCCAATTTGTGTTGTAACAATCATGCATGAAATATTTTAACTAATTCAATTACGCTTGTGTGTATCCATGTGCAGAGCATAGAGTTAGGTACATT